>JAZGTI010000280.1:21032-60734 GCA_036877585.1 Botia kubotai | reverse complement strand
TGCAGGTGTGTGTCACCTCAGCTAACAGGTGTGCAGGTGTGTGTCACCTCAGCTAACAGGTGTGCAGGTGTGTGTCACCTCAGCTAACAGGTGTGTGTCACCTCAGCTAACAGGTGTGCAGGTGTCAGCAGGGCTTCAGCAGATTTGTGTAGGTTCAGACTGAGACATATATCGGCCTTCTCAAGCCACAGCTCACACAGACTGCGGCCAATCACAGTTCTTCTGCTCACATGACCTTCATCGGTTGACGTCTGTAAGACACCAGCAGTTAGTCAGTCCATGAATTGGACCTCATCTCTCACAGTAATACTGTAACACTGATGTACCTTTCTGACCTTAACTCTCACAGTGATACTGTAACACTGATGTACCTTTCTGACCTTAACTCTCACAGTGATACTGTAACACTGATGTACAGTGCTGACCTCATCTGTCACAGTAATACTGTAACACTGATGTACAGTGATGTACAGTGCTGACCTCATCTGTCACAGTAATACTGTAACACTGATGTACAGTACTCCCCTTGACTCTAACAGTATACTGTAACACTGATGTACAGTGATGTACAGTACTGACCTCAACTCTTATGTTGCTGTCAGACGGTTGTTGAGACTTCTTTTTTTGTGAGATGATTGTTTTATGGCACCTAAACACATATAAAGTTTCACTAAACACTGAAAGGTTAGTGATGGTAATAATGAGTGATGAAATCAGTTCAGTTAGCGGGTCATACTGTATCTCCTCCTCTGGAAGGCGTGTGAGACTCTGAAGATGTTCACAGTAAGGAGACTGGAAGCCCAGCTGACGACAGCTCCTGATGATTCTGACAGACGACAGCACATGACAGTCACAATCCCAATATAATTTACAGCTGCTGTATATCCCAACAATATACAGCCACACTTCAAAGTGCCTAAATGTAACTCAAGGTGAGTGTTACTGTCTGTGGAGTTCTTCAGGTATTCTAGCAGAGTGACCAAAGGGGTAGATCAACATATTAACTATGTCACAATACAAGATTTTTAAAACACTGTATATTGTTTTATCATGTCAGAGCTCACAAATGTCTTTTTGTCAACAGCTTTGCATGAAAAGTCTTTTTGTGCTATATTTTTTTTTAAAATAAATGATAAACTTGTTCGGATATTCTGTTATAGTCATATAACATCAGAGTATTTTTCTAACATTGAGAGTATTGTTTTGTTCCCAAAAGAGATTTCTCATAATAAACGTTTGATCCTCTTTAATGACCTATACGCTCATCTTTAGCTCCTGTACATTCAGAAGAAACTGCTCATTAGGGCACGTCGCAGGGACAGGAAGAGTCTGCTTTGGGGCCCACCACACTTCCTGTGTTACCTGAGACGGTAGAGGTCAGAGTGACTCCTGTTCTGAGTGAGGTCATGAGCAATAACCTCAGCCAGATGAAGAGGGGCAAAGGTCAACGGGGTCAAGCAGACCGATTCCAACTCTTTGATCAACACATCCAAATAAAACAGAGTGCGATCCTGAAACACACCAATTAAACACATGAGACTGACAGCAAATATTGTGAACATTAACACAAGAGATGATTAAGATGCTGGAGAGAGGGAGAGAGAGAGAGAGAAGGAACAAGCTGCAGAGTCATCAGACCGACAGACTGCTCCACACTATCAGCACAAACCTCACACAGAAGTGTCACAGAGTCTCACACACGTGCCTCTTAAAGGTTTTACTATCATCTTTATGCAAAATATCATATCGAATCGATCAGAAACTTTTCTGCTTGCTTGCAGTTTTGATTACATTTTACACTGCCAAACCCTGCTCAGCTGACGGATGTTAAGTGAGGAATTGAGCGCACACACACACAGACACACACACAGAGACACACACAGAGACACACACAGAGACACACACAGAGACACACACAGAGACACACACACAGAGACACACACACAGAGACACACACAGAGACACACACAGAGACACACACAGAGACACACAGACTTGTTTCTATGCCTTATGGGGACTTTCCATAGACATAATGACTCATATCCTCTAACCCTCACCCTACCCATAAACCCAACCCTCACAGAAACCTTTCTGCTTTTTTACATATTAAACAAAGCATTATTTAGTATGTTTTAAACACATCACCCTGGAGATCCACTGACCTGTATGCAGACAGTGGTGGTGTTGATACTGTACAGGCTGGTGTCACAACTGAAAACCTGTCGGACTTCCTGTGGACACTCAAACTGAGCCCACTGCTCGGGGCTGATGGGAACACAGACTTCTAGAGCTTTTCCTCCAGGTTTATCATCAACAGCAGAACACTGGAGGAACACAATGAATAGACACACTACAGATAAAGACATTGACCTGAAAATAATACTAATATGTGCTCAAATATAGTGTATATATATGCAATCATCAAATGTAAAGTTTGAATGTGTAAGTAAATGTGGATTCATGTGCTTACCAACATTTAAACTTCACATTTCCTATATATATATATATATATATATACACACAAGTACAGCACAGAGTACACACTGCACACAAAGCACAACACTACTGTCTCACCTGCTTCATCTTCTTATCATCTGGTTGCTCTTTGTCTTTTTTGGAGCTGGCAGAGAGCACAGGCTGACCAACAGCTGAGGGATTCCCCAACATCACTTCCTGTGCTGTGGCTATGGACACCTGCATTTAACAATACCAGAGATTTACAAGATGGGAAAGAAATCAAATGTGCGAACCTTCAGACACGTATCAGGAAAAAGTTGCAGAACCTTCCAGATGTGCTGTGTGAAGCTGCAGGCCGTGAGCAGGTGCTGCTGGTGTTTGGTAGATGATTTCTCCTCCATGAGAGCCAGCAGTGTGTGAGCTCTGAGGAGACCCTCCAGACGTCTGATCTCCCTTACATCAGACAAACACACCCCAGACTCAACACTGTGAACGCCTGGCCTATCTGACCCAGGACAGACTCCACCAGCGCCCTCTGCATCTTCTGACAGACAAACATGAACCACAACACAGTAGTTTGTCTTGTTCTCTGAAAACACAGTAACTCTCTGCTCTCTGACATGCTGTAATTTGTGTAGGCAGTACAAATTCATGAAGATGAACACGTGTCATCCGTACAATAGTGTGGAAAACTAGTTTATTTAGCACACTTTAATAAAAGCTCACCAGTGGTGTGCTGTAAGTCTGTGCTGGTGAACATGAGGATGTCTACAGCCCACTCGATCTGCAGACGGGCATCAGGTACAGGAAACTGTGTGAAATAAAGCCACTCTCCAAACTCCAGGAGGAAGTCCACCTTCTGCCACTGAGAACCAGAGTCCTGAGATTCACACACACACACACACACACACACACTCTAAATAAAAATACACACTAAAATCTCACAATCATATAAAACAGTATTTATTTGCCTATTTTTTGGATTATAACCTGGACATTGTTTTCCATGAGATTTACCAAAAAACATGATCACAAATCCAAGTTTTAAAAGCACATGCAGTACACACATATGATCAATAGATGTCAACAAAATATCAGAGTCCAGTGTTTCCCGAACATTATACAATGGTGCCCCCGTCCACTGGACTTACACACAGAGATGACACTATATGTGTATATTACAGTAGTATGAACTGTACAATATTATATATATATATATTAATATGTTAACATTTAAGTTTATGTAACTTGATAAAGATATATCAAACAGGTTCTTCAGAATAAAAGGCTGCTGTTTTACCGTCAGTGTTGTAATAGCGTTCTGATAGCAGGTTAGCTGCAGCTGTTGGTCTTTAGCACACAGAGCGACACGCTGCCACATGCGAGAACAGACAAGCTGGTTCTCATCATAGAAGCGTTGCATGTCCAACGCAGCGCTGTCTCCCAGCCGAGCCTTCACCAGAGCGCGCTGCTTCAACACAACACTGCACACATACTGACAGTTATGCTACACCTCCATCTTATACAATCTGATTCTGTTTTAGAAACAATAATAAGTCATTCAAACTTATTCAAGACCTCTGAAGATTAACAGCCTGCTTTTGTACTAAAACAGAGAATAACACAACCAGACACAGGTTTGTACACACACGGCAGAATTTAGGTCTCACATTATCCTAAATGTTTGATCTAATTTTAGGTTTAAGTTTAAAGACAGAGCAGATGATGAGATTATTTTTTCCAGACACATTTTTTGTTATGTTGCTTGAAACTCTCCTCACATCCTGATAGAATCATAAAGTGCTCTAAATATATTTATTCAGATATATATCTTCTGGGGAAGATGCAGGACAATAAAATGATCATCCAATGGTTGCATTCAGTCAGAATGTCCTACTTGTCTGTCAAACTCTGTATGTGTTCATGTGTTGGAGGAGGTGTGTCTTTGCAGAGTGCTCTGACAGAACAGCAGGATCTTATGTTTTCAGAGCTAGCTTGCTATTGCTAGCCATATTTCATATAAATGACTTTTTCAAATAAAAGAGCTGAAGGGGACAACCAATACAAGTCCAACACCCATTAGATCCTCTTCACCAGTGTTTAAAATCATCTCATTCTCTCCACCAGCTTCATGAGGAAACATCATGAGACGGTTCAGAACTAACCTAGACACCAGCTTAAACTTTACACATTAACTTGTTTTTTGTTCACTGCTTAATTTCCCTAATTTTGGATCATTTATTTCTCGTCTTTGGCTCACTGTGTACATGTTCCCATCTCTGACCCAAAATTCACTGCAGATATTCCAACACTCACAGACAGTGTGCAGAGCGTGGCATCACCATGACTGCCTCGTCCAGCACCTGTAGCCCTCTGCTCCAGTCCCCACTGTCTGCATGAATATGGAGCAGCACGTTGTACATGGCGGACCACAGTTTCAGGCCATCATCAAACCTATTAGCACCTACATGGGGGAGGGGGAGGAATACTAGAAACATGACAAAAATAATCAACCAGTTTTATGAAACCTAAAGTATCGCAGCGAGTTAAATTCATAAAATTAAATTTCTTAAAACTCGATGAGCAAAAGAGAACAATTCGGAAAAATATTCCATTAAGTCTCCCAATTAATGAGAAAATAATTGAGCTCATAAAATTGCATTTACAAAGAGTTTTAAAACAGAGAATCTGAAACACAACTGTAAGTTTATAAACATGCCCACAGGCCAATGAGAAAACACGTGAAAGTGTTAAAGTAATGTTAACCCTCGTGTTTACATGACAAAGCTACCGTCTGTATTACAGAGTTTCACCAGCAGGTGACAGCACCACTTCATCAGCGCTGTTAACACTGTAAACGCAGGCAAACACTTTACACAGAAAACTAAAAAACATACAAAATACAGATAATACAACATATACAAATATACATACATATACAAAACCATATACATAATACATAATTATGTATTATATACATAATACAAAACCAACTGAAATACTACAACTTAATTTAATCAATTCTTCCTTCATTAAAAAATTAACAGGATTATTAGACCACATAAAGATTAATTTAAATTAAACTTGTTTCTCTGAGTTTGACTTCAATTGTCTGAATGAAAATAATTCTCACCTGTGGAAGTGTTCACCACAGCTGTAGCAGATCTTACTTCACGTTTATTTCCGCCCTGAACAGGATTAAATTATTAAAACATTATATCAAGAAAGCCACTATTTGTTTAAACACTCAAATATATGTAAATAAGTAACAGATGAAATACATTGATGATAATGTATCAGTGAAGAGCTGCTACACTGAGTAGCATTGTTGAAATGATCAGTGCTTGATGACGTACAGTCATGTTTCTGGTGTAGGTGCTGCTCATGGCCTTCAGAATGACCTCCAGAGGTTTGTGGAGCTGTTGTCTGTCCTGTCTCGTGTCCAGGAGAGGAAGACAGGCGTTCCAGAAGAGACCAGCAGCTGTCAGACACAAAGACCAACTGCCTGCCTGCTCGGCATAACTGCAACAAAAGAACAGCACGTCACACACATCTGTCTGAGAGGAAAACAAACATCTGCTGGTTTAGCTGTCATGTGAGCACCATGAAGAGAACTGTGCTGTTAAAGTTCTTACCTGACACTGGTCTGCAGGGCCTGAAGACCTTCCATATATCTGATGGAAAGACCTTTGGCCTCACAGATCAAACTTTGACCTCTGACACAAGCAGCGCTGCACAACATCTCCTGAACTGAATGCAAGTCAAACCTGAACACACACACAGTGACTCTACATACACTAACATAAATTCACAAAGATATTTCTCTCAGTGTTTGCTGATGGCATTTTCTTCAGTTGAAGAGGCTGTACACAAACAGTTCAGTATGTATAATTTCATCACAAGTGAGGTGTGTTCTGAGGCAGAATGCAAAAACAACAACATGACAAAATACAAAACATGTTCAATAATTAATAAATGTAGTAAAAAGAATAATATTCCTGTTAAACAATTCTACCACTGTGTAATATATGTATTCAAATTTAATCAATGCCCACACATAGGTGTGCATATATGAGCTATTTTCAAATATTTAATTTTTAACAGATTTAAACATGGCTCAAGCAATCAGAATGTAAAGCTGGAATATCAAATATTTCCTCCTGACAGACAGAGTTTGTGGCAGATTGTGTTGAAAGTGCTTACAGGGCATACGCAGTCATCTTCAGCCTGTTTAATGCAGTCTCCTCCTGCCGCAGAGCATTGTGTGTACAGGTCATGATGAGGTCATGGTCATGTGTCTGATGAGCGAACAGAGCGAGCTGTGTCCAGACATAGAACTCCACCACTGAGCTGAACCAATCACAGTCCAGCGTCATCTGCACCAGCTGATGGAGACACGCTCATCACGTCACTGATATTAAATTCTCGTTGACCAGTAAAAACACTTAATTTACTGTAGCCCATAAGCTGCAGCTAAACGCTCCACCCAGATGTTTAATGTTGTGAATCACAATACTCAATACTAACAATCAATATCTAGGATTCTAATTCCTTTAGCAGGTGAGAGAGCATTTCACATTTTGACACAAGCCCAGTCTACAAACTACACTTAGGAACAGATGTAATATTTTTAATATTATATTAATATTATATTTAATATTATATTTTAAGTAGGTGTTACCACAGACAGGCTGGGCGCCGTGAATTCCATCAGTCTGGGGTTCATGTTACACTGAAGCATCGCGACTCCGACCAGCACACGAGTCATCACTCTCACTGCCTCGTTTTTACTCTAGAGGGCCATAGAGACACAAAAGTTAATTACTCAAAATGAGATCTGACCTTGACCTGAGGTCAGAAAAAGAGGTTTGGGCCTCTCTTTAAAATACAGGCCTTCAAATAACAGCAGCACCGAACGTACACATTTTTAGGAGCTGCAGAGTGGGAAAATCAAATATCAGTCACTCACAACCATGAACTATAAAATAATGTAATAGTTCACATGTTGCTTGCAGATCACAGGCGTGATCAAGGGGTCCACCATGGGCAAAGTCCATGCCACCCCACTGGCCACCATGCTTGTAACAGCATTTTTAAGAGAAATGTCAAACATTTCTGAGAGATGGCGCTAGGAGGACCTTAGTCATAACTCCTGTGAGTCGTTACTCTCATCAGTAGTTAACAGCTCTTTTAGATGCACCTCACAGGAAACAGTGAGAGGAGGAGTGAAATAAGTGCAGGTAAAGTTCTTCTTCCTTCTCATAAGATCAGCCACCTGCGAGAACAAAAATATTGCGTAATTCACACTCATGTGCTTTGTTGTCAATAATGAGAGCGTTTCCGTCAGTGTTTGCTTTAAACCACAGTAATCTTGTTGTAAAAATTGTAAAGGGTTCTGAAAAGCTTGCAAGTCTGCTTAAGTTTTCTTTTTGCGCTTGGAACTCAGTACATAATTGCTGTGCTTTTGTGGTCCTGTTAAAATAGTTTTTGCAGCTCTGAAAAATATACAAATTTACTTTGAAACCATAAGTAAATTTGAAGTAAATCCATGAATTTACAAGTTTTATTTCATTAAATAGTTTGGAACAACATAAGGTCAAGTAACGTTTAACAGTTTTCAATCATTTGGTGATCTTTTAACTAAAATGTCATTGTCGTAATTATTCCTGGCTCGCCACTAATGTAGATGCAAATGTATGTGTCATGTTTCACTGCTCGTCGTATTCTTTATTTACTTATGTGTGTGACAAAAAAAATCCTGAATCTTAAAGAGTTCAAGCCCTTACACATCCTCACCGTAATGTGCAGCCTATTTTACAGGATCAAACAGTGAGAAGACAGAGAAAGTGCCCACCTCATGACTGACGTCCAGCTTGTGTCCAATCTGCTGCTGAAGCAGCTGCTTTATGCTCACCCAGGTACTGATAATCTGCTTCCTCACCTCCACAGACACTGGCTCTGCGTTCCCATTGGACAGCAGCAGTGCGTAATCACACACCTGCAGAAGCAGGTATCAGCAGGACACAGACATTCATCAGACCTTTATTCCTCACGGAAACACCTCAAACTTTCCTCCTCGGACACTTTGAAAGCACTTTACGACACTTTGCTGTGTATCTGAAGTTTGCTCAAGGCAGAAAACTGCTCAACGTGTTTCAAACTGGTAAAAAAGTCAAGGAAGATTAATTCCTCATGTCAAGTGTGAAAAACGCAGTGTTAGGAAAGCGGTTAATGAATAATTTCCCTATTAAACAAGGCTTTCATGTGGAATTAGCGCTGATACTGTACGTACAGTGAAGGGTCATATATCTGCATACCAGAAAGCTAAATGAAATTTAACTGGAAAGAATATGAAGACTGGATATGATAGAATGAATTCAGTGACGTGTAGTGGATGAAAAAAAATCGCATTCAGCTCAGCTTCTGGATGCTGATTGGTCAGTTCTGAGATCACAGCTTATCATACAGTAACAGTGTTTCACCCTTTAGCGTTTTTGACTATAAAGCTTCTTGTAGATTATTACAGAATTTAAAGCTACAATCCAGACTTTTGCCTCCCTGTGGCCATCATGTTTGAAACATTAAATGGCAGGTTACTTTATGTACTTTTCTTTAGGTATGTTGAAGTCAAATGAAGTCAAACTGACATTTCCCAGGAAATTCAACTAACAGCTCAAATTATAATCAATTATAAACTTTGTGAAACCATTGTGAATTGGGGTCAGATAAAAGTGACTGTTCAAAACACTGATCTGTTATGAACTGATTTTTACATATTGTTAAATTTAATGATTGCAGCTTTAATTAATTACTCATAGAAGGATACTGCTAAACGTTATTTTCATATTCCAAGTTTAATATTATTCATCATATTTTCATTTGAGAGCTCAACATCAAATTCTTGCTTTCTAGTGAAACGTCTGATGATCATTTTTCCCGATGCGAAAGCTGTTATATACTGCACAGCTAATCCTGATCCTGTATTTAATCTTTCCTAATGTCATGAGAATCAATCTTATTCTCTCATGTGAGGGACACAGTGATATTCTTACACTTCTTCTGCAGAGACAGACTTACTGACAGTTTTACTTGGCAGGTAATATTGTAACTTTAGACACTGATTTCACTAGATTTCAGATACCCAGAATGCCTTGCCCAATGGCAGATGAGCCCCAGTTGCGCTGTGTGCATGTGTGCATGTATGTGCAATATGTATATGAGAATATTTCTCTGCAGTGGGCCGGAAGAATCACCTCTAAAGCTTTTTTAAGCTCCTGCATCACAGCACTGTCAAGCTGAGGCCCATGGCTAGAGCTGGATTTCTCTGCAGCCTTTCCTTGCACTTTCTTTGTCTTTTCAGCTGGCGGCTGCAGGCCTCTCCTCTCACTGTCATGCAGCTCCTGATGCGCTTGTGCTGATGCGACAAGGCCTTGAGCCACAGCATCACACAGAAGGACCAGAAGATCCACCTCCCTGCACACATGATCCAGACATCTAAACAGAACTGGTGCACATAACAGAGCAGACACTAGATGCGGGAGGTTTTTGTCCATACTGCCGCAATGCTAGATTTGTGTGTGGTTGTCAAGGCATTGCTATGCAGTTGCTACGGTGTTCTGGGTGGTTGCTAGCTGCTTATTTACTGGCTCAAGTTAAATAACCCCTTTGCTCAGGTCTCTGATGTAGCTTGGGTCTCTGCAGGATTCTTTTCTCCCAAGGTCTAGTTACACAATAAACTTTGATGTTTACCGTTTATTCAGATTACTAACCCTGAGAATAACCAATATTAACAGTGATGCTTGGTAAACACCCTAATAAAGTGACACAATCCAAAAGCTTACCCAGCATGCCCTGTCTGCATAAGGAGTTCTATTATATGGCTGTATGCTGGCAACAGAAGTCGATACCCCCTGCTGGACAACAGCCAGTTGTTGCAGTTCCACAGGTATACAGCTGCATTAACTACCAACCAGGCCTCGTTAAGCTCTGCCCCAAGCTCCGCCCCTCGCAGGAAGTTAGCTGTGGCATATGCAGATAAATCCTTGATCCAGTCACTACGGTGAGAGAGAACGACATAAACAGATAAAGCTAGAGAGAGAAGAGAGGAAGTAATTAAATCAATGACAGTTAACACTTTACTTCCTGAAGCTCAGCTGGTTGAGCATTGCGTTAAAAGCACAAAGAGTAACACTGATAAACTGTATAGCTTGAATGCACTGTAAGTTGCTTTGGGTAAATGTGTCTGACAAATGCATAAATGTAAATGTTGTAATTATTAACATATGAGAATTCATGTTTACATTTAAATATATTTTCCTTATAAACATAACTGTAATCTATATACAGGGATTGCTCTTGTGTGCTATACAGACTACAAGAGCCACTGCTGTTAAATATCGTGTCTGTTTAAATCCGAACTACTGAACTCTTAATGTTTCTCATCTTGTCATTTGCTCATTGAATGTTCACTGGGATGTGAACTAAAGCTGCTCTGTGTACAACAGTATTACAACCTGAACATTCAATACATCGTGTTGAGATTAGTGTCACCACTACACAAGTGTTACTGATCAGATGACTGTGTGTGTGTGTGTGTGTGTGTGTTTATGAAAATGGGGGCTGGGTTTACCTGTACAGGGTCCAGTGGGTGTTGTCCTCAGGTGAAGCCTTCAGTCTCTCCTCAGGTGCTACAGGTAAAGCGTTCAGCTCCACACCCTCTGAACGCAGCTTCAGTACAGTGACCTACACAAACACAGTGCATCAGTCACGTTTACTAACTTTACACCTTAGTGTAGAGGTTGTTGTCTTTTTTGGCATTTGACAGCTGCTAGTCACTGTCTGTTTGCACTCTTTGGAAAAGAACATTCAACATCTGCTTTTGTGTCTGAAGTGAAAATGACAGATTTTTAATTGTTTTTTGGGTGCTAAACCAGCTCCAATAAAACTGCTGCATATATGATCGTTTGTATATCGTTTGTATATATAATTGCATAGTGTTTTGAAGCAGACGTTATGACCATTAGAAGCATTATTTACAGACACAGTTCTGGTGATGCCGAAATGAGTTTCTGGCCTCAGCTTCAGTCTGTGTGTGAGTGACTCTGCAGAGAGGGCTGCTGGAAACGCAGGGGCACGTGCCGTTAACACAGAGTGACTGACGATCAAAGCCTTGCAGATCCATGAGGGAACTTCCAGCCTGATCTTTCACTTCCCCCGGATGGCATGCTCATCAAATTAAATGGACGTCTTTTGAAAACGTAAGCCCTCCACATACAGAGGAAACACACTGGAGGAGAACAAAGCGATGTGCTATCAAAGAGAAGATGCACAGACAGACTACTGCTCTTGTCAAGGTCATGGCTTTTCCCACATCTCTCTAAATCCATTGTTATGAACATCTCTATCTCTAATTTAAAAGAGACGTGAGATCTGAGGATTCCATTACACATATCACCCTGGAGGTCCAATGTGGTCATTAAAAAAACATCACAGAGTGACACATTTCCTTCATGTCTTCAGTCCTTTCAACCAAGAGTTCAAACCAAAAAATATAAATGCTGTCAATGTTTACTCAAACTTGTTTGCTGTGATCATATTATGTGAAACAAACACTTGGAAATTTCAGACATCATTATAGCAGTTGAAGGTGCTTCAAAATTCACCTTCTGAAAACTTATACATGGGTTCAGAACAACATGGGAGTGATGAAATAAGAACAGAAATGTTTTTGGGTGAGCTGTTGTGCTTTGCATGATGTTTGCAGCGTCTCTCTGGTCAAACCTGCGACAGCTGCTGGTGACAGCCTGATTAAACAGTTTAGTTCCTGTCTACAACTAATGAATAAACTACTTCCGGAGACAAGCAGTTGATTAATTGCTTGGAACAGACCACTAGAAATAACCCTGAATAAAAAACGGTGACGTCAAAGCACATGTGACACAATGACAATAGAGAGACGGGCTGAACAGAGAGAAAACATTCTGTTACATTCTACTCCATCACACCAGCAGCCATGCATGAGATTTAGCCTGGTCTTTCTTCTGTTTACAGACATCAGAGAAATCAGACTGTACAGCTCAGATTATAAATCATTATTTAAAAAGTACTATTGTGAATCTGGGTAAGGTAAGGTGTCCAATTTGAACACTGATCTTTCAGATACTTGCTCAGTAACTTATTTTTGCGTGTTTCTAACAATATAAAGTCATGGTTTTCTACATTAACTGGCAAGATTAGCAGCTGGTACCTCAGCACAGATGAGGTGAACCTCGGCCAGCAGACGGATCACTTCTGTCTCTGTGTTCTGCTCTCTTTGCACTGGACTCGCTCTGTTCCCCAGCTGTTCTAGAATCGGACACATACAGTACACAGGCTCAATCTTCCACTCATAAAGGACAGTACAGGAAACAAATGTTTCACTGTTTGTCTTTGGATTCTGAGTTGAAATTTGACCTGGACATCCTCGTTTTGTGAGACTTTTACAATCTTACTGGTCATAATCACTGAAGCTCTTAAGATGAAATAATTAGTGATTAGTGAGTTAGTCCAGGTGAAGGTGAAGTCACAGATCATCCTGATGGTCAGAGCGCAAGTGAATGTCTTTGCAGCAGAATTCAACATGTTTTCTGTGATCAAACTTTCAATGAATCTAAAGCTTTGGATATCTGCTTCATTAAACATGAATGATTATGGATAGAAAGACTGAATCATTATATTCATTATTTAGGCAAGTTTCTTGGAATTCCGGTGTAGTTTTCAATCATCGCTCACATTTAATTAAAGTCAAAAGTCTGTTTTCTCTCCTCCCTCAGATGAGAGACACTTACCTGAGGTGTTCCATCGACCATCATCATAAAGTAGACAGAAGCGGCAGGCTGCGCGGCACACATCAAAAACATCATGTTTCCAGGCGGCCTTGGCCAGCAAAGCCCAAATCTTCACTCTGACAAAGACACAAACATCATCTGACAAACAGTCCAACAGCAAAACTGATGAAGGGTTCAAGAGCTAGAGATGGTGTGTAGATTATTTGAAGGTGCTGTGTAGACACAGACATATCGGTGCTTAAAAATATGGTCACACAGGGTAAATGCACACCTCTCTTCATCATCAGACTTTTTGTCAAGTCCAGACAAATGACCTTTGACCTTCTGAACACAGGCAGTGTGGTGTTGGGCTTTATCAGCAAGTTGTGCCAGATGACCTTCTGCTTCACTACCTGCAGGAACTGAACAAACACGATATACAATAAATCGATCTCTGAATCACTTTTCATCATACAAAGTAGATGCATGCAGTTAAAACACAAAATAATATAATGCTCATTGTTGGCTTCAAGCTACAGAATGGCAGATTGTGCAGTCAAAGGTCAAAGTGTCATTACAGTTATGTGTTCCTGACTAGATTAAAAAACATACTCACATTATGTAACACTTACAATGAAACTATAGAAAGATCGGACTGATTCTGATTGGATGAATATGGAAAGTTGCTAGGCAACTCAACTTCAATTTGTTTGGGACATGTCCTGCTTCATATTTTACAATAATACATCAATCTATAAAACAACACAAAGTATGAGAAATATATGTTTGTGGCATGTGTGGCAGACACTTGCTGCCTGCTTTCCCCTTTACAGAGACTTCAGTACAAACACATGCAACACATACATCAGATGACACGTCAGAAACCACGGCTGACCTTTGAGAGGTCACGGGGTCAGACACTGATTACCAGCTGACTTATAGCACCACAGCAGCCCTTACGAAACGTAACCACTATAGTTTCACTACGGTAAAAGTGTGACCATGCAGTAACCATGTTTTCTGGTGTAAACTGTAGTGAAACTACAGTGGATTATTGTAAGAGAGCTCTGGATTTACACTCATGGATCTGATATGATAAAAAGACAGATCTACACTTTATCTGCTTAATACAAACGATAAAAAATGAGAGAAGGAATATGCTGAAAACTCCCAACCTTCGATCGTTTTGTCAGCTTCTAACACTGTCCGGAAAGCATCAGGTGCCAGAGCGATTCCAGCACTCACCAGTAGGGGGCGCCAGTTTGTCTCACACCCTTTTCCCTCTTTAGTCTGTTAAAAGAGTGTTACTTGGGTTATGCATCCTCAGAGCTCTGCTGCACATTTTAGTGAGCTGTCTATATAGACCATATTTTAAATCATATTTTAAACCTTTCATAGTGCTTTCAAAATGCCTAATTAAGCTGCAATATAGAAAACAGACAAGCTTATAAACTCAGACAAGCTTATAAACAAAGATGGCAATAACAACAACAAAAACAAACAAAAACATCACAGCAAAAATTATTTCCACTAATAAAACTTTCCACTAATAAAAAACCTTCCTAACATCCTTAGGATACATTTTCTTGAGAAGCAAAATTGCAGAAGATCTGTACACTTGTTTTCGGAGAACATCTAACAGAAGATTTTTGTGTAGCCCTTTTTTTGTGTAGGCATTTTCTGCTTGTCAACTTCAATCAACCAAAAACAGCCAATGTCACACCCCCCTCTCCCGACCTCACTCCACTGGCTACCTGTAGCTGCCCGCATCAAATTGAAATCTCTGACACTTGTCTTTAGAACAGTCACCAGAACCTCTCTCTCCTACCCCAAGTCACTCCTCCAGACATATGTCCCCTCCCACCAGCTACCATAAGATACTAAGATAAACTTCATTATAGATATACTGTATAAAACAAGTTAATCTTTTATGTAATTTGTTTAAAGAATGTTAATATGGAAAACAGGACATTAATACTGGATAAGAAAATTATTTTTGGCCATTTGCCTTTGGCTACAAGCCCACAATTAGACTTAAGTCCACACACTGATCATACAATATACAACAAACTGTAAAGGCAGAGGGTCTGATGAAGGACCTGCAGGATGAGTGTGGCAGCCTGCTCCTCTGGACCCATGGGCTTGCTCTGAAGACACGAGCGCAGCTGCAGGAGGTGTAAAGAGAAGGAGAGATGTTGCAAGCGAAACCCTCTTTGATCTAGCTGCAGGGCTCGCTCAAGATGTTTCACAGCTGCTTCCAGCCTGTCATCTTCCTCCTCTAAAGTGGCCAGCTCAGCATGGACCTCACACAACACGTCTAGCAGCATGCTGTGGACCACATGCAGACACACACACTAAACCACGGTGCAACAGCTGTTTATAAGAAAACATCACAGTTCAGAAGACATGAGCAAGGTCACTATATAAGTGAGGTCATTCCATAGACTTTCATTAATTTTATATCAGGTATATATCGGTGACTGACATTAAATCTGAAGAAAAACATGATCTGGTCAATTCTGAGTGTGTTCATTTAGTGAGGACCAGTAAAATGTTGGTTGTCATGATATTGCAAGGTCAGACGATGGACATCTGACCCTCAAAAATATAGATAGACCTGTAATTACACACACACAATCACACACACACCTGTCTGTGCCCTCTAGTGCTTGTGCAAGGCTAAGCAGGGGTTTTTTGATCTTCTTCCTGAGGTTGTGTTGCAGGAGAGGCAAACAGGTGTTCCATTGAGACGCACACACTGCCTGAATCGCCTGCGTGTTTCTTTCCCTCATTGCAGCCTGCAGTAATGCATCAAGCCTGCTTACAACACTCAGTTGCAGCTGCAAGAACCAGAAGCATGCGTCAAACTGATCAATTATATGAGCGACAATATAAACATTCTACTCAAAACAATGTTTACTGAGGTAGAAAGACAACAGGAAGCAGCACCTCCACACTGAATTCACGCTCATCTTGCTCTCTCTGCTTGAGAAGGTCAAGCTCACAGCGCACACACTCCATCATGATGCACTGACTGACCTTCAGCAAAAAGAACACAAGACCTTCGTGTTTATGGAAATAAGACTGGAAAGAAGGTGCAAGTGTAAGGAAATGCTTCATTAGGAAACTGGAGCTCACATTGAGGTCTGTGTCTCTTAGCTCCTGCAGACACTCAGACGCCACCTGGAGCTGCTTTAACTGCAGGGACAGGAAAGCCAGATCCAACAAGAGTTCAGTCCTGTGTGATGATAAACATGACAGATGGGGTTTAAGGTGAAATGGGGTGAGGTCACAGAGCACTCATCAGGAAGTTCAGTGACTTTTACTTTGTGTTTGTTAGCATTGACTATATATGCCAGTTTACACTTTAAAGTTGACATATACACATTTAAAATGTATAATCTTTCTATTCTGGAAAAACTACTTAAAAACATTTGACACCATTTTGCACTGTATGCATTTCTGTCCAATAAAATGCTCTCTAAAACTGGAACATCCCCACCGTCTTCATTATAAATAAAACCAAGCAATACTGTAGTGAGAATGAAATCATGGTTTACTACCACACATTAACTTCTAGAACAAGCTGTCAGGTGTGGTTTTGCCAGACTATTGGTTGTTTAACGCACCTATCAGCCAATGAGATCTGATCCAGGTTAGCACTAGAACTCTGGGTGTTGGGTGGAAGACTGAGGCTCTGGGTGTTGGGTGGAGGACCGAGGCTCTGGGTGTTGGGTGGAGGACCGAGGCTCTGGGTGTTGGGTGGAAGACCGAGGCTCTGGGTGTTGGGTGGAGGACCGAGGCTCTGGGTGTTGGGTGGAGGACCGAGGCTCTGGGTGTTGGGTGGAGGACCGAGGCCCTGGGTGTTGGGTGGAGGACCGAGGCTCTGTGTGTTGGTTGGAGCACCGAGGCTCTGGGTGTTGGGTGGAGCACCGCGGCTCTGGGTGTTGGGTGGAGCACCGAGGCTCTGGGTGTTGGGTGGAGCACCGAGGCTCTGGGTGTTGGGTGGAGGACCGAGGCTCTGGGTGTTGGGTGGAGGACCGAGGCTCTGGGTTGTAGATGTTAGCAGAAGGAAAGTTTCCTTCAATGTGGCTAAGTCATCTCTTCTTATTTGATTTATTTCAACCATACTGTGGAAAACATTTAGAGACAACAATGTTCATTCAGGCTACAGTAAAAGGCAGATATTCTAGGATAGAATATCCTAAACAGACCTCTGGTTTCTAAAGAACTGGAAAGAGGTCAGTAATTTGCTATTAGTTGTTGTTCATAAAATTTACATACACAGATTGATATTAACGTATAAAAAAGTTCATTGTTACCGTTTAAGCTTTTGAATCTTGTAGATTGCAAGCAGTTTGGGTCTTTTCTGATGCATTTCGGAGGCATCTATGAGGTTGTGTCGAACCTGTGGATAAAATACAGTTTGTTAGTTTTAACAGATACAAACAAAACAATGAGCCAAATCATGCTGGATTCAATTCTATGAAAAGCAAAGAAAATAAATTTGTATAAATATGTTTTACTGCTAACAATAATCAATAATCAACATTTTTGTCTTGTTTTTGTAGAAAAACATTCTAAAGATTAATTTAGTTGGGATACACCATACAATAATACAATACAAAACTTTAATTTTCAGAATATGTCTTGCATTAAAAGGTTTTCTTTTTGTTTCAAGCCAAACATGCTTTTAAACAACATTCAGCTTTCAGATTTATGTTTAAAAAGAAAAGAATTGAATTTTCTATTTTGGTGGTATATTCTGAGACGCTTCAGTGGGATTAATATACACGGGTAACAGAGAGACAAAGGAGAAACACTTGCCTGTATAGAGAAGAGCCGGAGATAAACCTCTGGTTTATGTGACACTATAATCTCTGAGGTGACCTTGGCCAAACCAGCAGCTTCCTTCATTCTCCCGGCCTCACAAAGACATTCAACAAGGTGTCTGAAATGAAACACAACATGAATTATCAGCCTTCACTCCAGCTACCCTCCATCAAGACCAAGTCTTATATTTTACAACAGACATCTGACTGTTTGAATTTCCAATGCAACCTCTTTGCTAAAGAGTCAAGGCAGTGAGCCAGATTGATGACAGTGATGCCAAGGGTCTCATCACTTTTTTTACTGAGAAGATCTGTTTCTCTGTGCTCCACAGAGGATTGCATGACCACAGTACTAAAATGATCATAAAAGAGTTGAATCAAGATTTATAGTTGAATCATCTGGCAACTGTGTAAGTGACAACTCTGTGTAGGTGGTGAGAACGACTGACATAACTGAAGGTTTCTTTCAGATCCCTGAACAAATCAAATCAGACATCCACAGGACTACAGACTCTCGACATCTCTGAAGACTCTTTACTGATTATTGATTTCTTTGTTCTGCACAGAACCTGAAGTCTCATCACATGCAATTGTGCTTATTTAAGAGTGAAATGCCCATGTCCCACAATCAACAGAAAACAGGAAAGAAACAAACACATTTCTCTATTTTTAGACCATATGACTTTTGGATCATTTTCCTCAAAGATTCACATTGCAATATATTCTTTTGTTATATACCTTTGAAATACTAAAATCTGCTTCTCCACGACAAACTTAAGAGTACAGATAATCAAATCAGTGTGCAAGATTCAGTTTTTTGAGTTCAGTTGATTCCTAACATTGTGAAGCCACATACAGCTTTAGCTCAAGTCTCCAGGCATGGTCAGGATCCTGAAGCTCCTCAAGAGCCCCGAGCACCTGTGTGAGAGAAGATAGCAGGTGCTGACGCTGGCCAGGCCTCAGGAACAGCCTGACAGTCTGAAAATATAGCAGCGAGGCGTTGAACACCAAGAAATGGTATCTGGGGAAGCAAGATGGAGGCAGATGACAGATGTGAAAAGAAACAGATTAAATATTAAACAGCTGGAATACAGTCGGAAAGATCAATGCCTGATTTTCAGTACATCTCAATTTATACTCTGGTCTAAAACCCAGCAAACATCTAATAAGTGCAGAGAAACAGAGCCACAGGAGGCCTCTGTGTCCATGAGCAATCAGCTGTCACTGCAGGAGAAGTGTGCAGTCCAACCGAAAAGACGCAGTCACTAATTTATCCACCAGAGAAAAAAACAAAGACTGCATATTAGCAGAAAGATCTTAGACCTGCTCTCTTTGGCAAAGCCTGAGAGCTCCTACAGAGGCAGTAATATAGACTAGACATCCATCCATTGATCAATTGCAAGTTTACAGTGCATAACATTTTCTGTCCGTCCCTTGATACAGTAGTTCCTTCGCTTATCTTTATATTTCAGTTTCAGCTGCAGTTTTTTAGTGTGGTGATGTAATGATTTATGGTGTTGATGATAATCCTGAAACGTTTGCCCCTCTGGCGCCATCTCTGTTTGAAACAGAGCAGGTCACTTTATGTACTTTTCTTTCAAACTGACAGTTTCCGGTAAATCTGACCTAACAGCTCAAATTACAAATCATTATTATAAACTTACCGATGTGAATCAGGGTAAGATAAAGTGACCGTTTTGACCAGTAATGTTATGTACTAGTTCAATAACTGATTTTTTTAACCCAAAAGTTAAAATTATTGAAATTCTCTACAAAAATGTTAAACCCTAAACCAACTTTTTTTAATTACTGAAGTTGTGCAAAGGTACACAAAAAGCTGGCAAAACTGCTGACTAATACATCTGACTAATAATCATGTGATTTTAAAGCCTGGAGCTCTAGGCACTTCTGTTGTGTGTTACTGTACCTAACGCAGAAATCTTCTACTGTATGGAAACTCTACCTGGGCTTGTCTTTGGCAATCTCAATCGCTTTCAGATAGCACATCACAGCCTTGTTCAAGTCCTCCTGAAAATAAAGCATTGATAAAAACAGGCACAGACCCAGACATTTGACAATCGATTTATTTATTTAAGCAGAGACAAGTCGGCCATGGTTTACTGAATTCCCCTGAGAAAAATACTGCCAGGACAAACACATACATTATATACAGTACATACTGATCATACCCCTTCATTAAAATACAAGAACTTGATTTTCATCTGGATTTTTTTACTCAACACTCACTGTTAGTATGTTGAATGGAGCCACCAATGTGTTGCTTTGTGGTTGCTAAGGTGCTTCACCCTTCATTATAACAAATGGTTGCTATAGGTTCTCATGCTGCCGTGTCTGGAGGTCAGAGACTTACTACTGTAGTGATGCTGTGTGCGGAGGTCAGCTGACCCTGGCACAGATACGCACGACACAGGAACTGATTCGCTGGAGGTTTTCTGTCAAAGAGCATCGTTACACAGTCCTGTGCCATTTCCCTACAGCCCAGCTGACAACACACACCACAACACAATGAGCTGTATCCAGGTGTACAAAACATTTCGTTCAGGAGCTACAGCGAAATGCTATTACACAATTGAATGTGTTTTTATTTAAAATATAACATGCTTTCAGCCAGTATATATGAGCCAGTGTGCATCAGAGTACTGGGAATGACCCGTGCTGTCCCTGATTGCATATGTTTGAGGGTTAAACTGCCTGTGAACTTTACACTTTACTCTGTAAACCTCTGCTTATCTGCTCAAGACCTTCCCCAGATCTATTCCTCTCAGCAAAAGCAAGTATGAGAACATGTATGACTGCGCTTTCCTAGTATATTAAAAATCTGATTTTTTCCATTTAAACTGTCAACATACAGTGTGATGATCTACTTCAATGACACAACAAGAAAACTGTTGCTCACTTCTCTTCCTGTGGTTGATACAAAATGTGAAAATGTTCCTTATTAGGACCTTGCCTGTATGTTACACTAATTTTTGCTATTGTACAGATTATGATAAAAATGTGAAATGTGTCAAGATGACCTGTCACAAATTAGCGGTTTCTAGATTAATATATACCATGAAAAATACAGTCCATTCTTTACACTTATCTTAATGTCAAAACATGTTCAAGTGACTCCTCCTGCTAACAACACAGATGCAGTGAGACAGTTCAGCTCACCTGAAGAGATTGTTCAGCACACAGCACACAGAGCTCATAGTGAACTGATCCCCAGTTAGACACCTTCCTACCCGAACCTACCCGAATTAGATCATGTGCTTTCCTCAAAGACACAACATCTAAACACACAACACAGAAACATTAAACAACATCTAAACACACAACATCAGAAATATTACACACCTTCTGAACACACACAACACAGAAATATTACACACCTTCTGAACACACACAACACAGAAATACTACACACCTTCTGAAACAATAACATCGTTTGTTGACATTTATTTATTTATTGATTGACTGCCTAAAAACATGTACCTTTTCTCCTCTGAGCTTTTGATAAATATTGACGAATACGAAGATCCATGACGATAATTTCACAACAGATGATGTTTAAATCTTTGCTTCGAACCGTTTCAGAAAACCACCTCTGCTTATTTAAGCACTAAGTAATGCGTGATGCAGCGTATGTATTGTTTAATTGTTGTTTATTTGCTGTTCAGAAGGTTAGCAAACAGCAATAATGTGAGAGTTTGGTCGCGTTGCTAAGGAAACACACGGTGCAGGAAGCGCGCAGGGTCAAAGCGTCTCTGAGAGAAACGCGTTTCACCTGTTCGACACCTGTGAGACAAATACAGACGCAAGTGCATTTAAACTAATTGGTTTTAATACGTTATAGGTTTATGTACATTGAATGTTATTAGTACAATATTAGGGTGGCAAAGAAAAAATCAAACAGGCACGTAGTTAAAAATGTTGTGCATCAATTCAACTTCCCGAGGAGAAGCCAGGCACACACAGTCTCAAATAACCCCAGATGTACGCCATCTTGTTTTGTGATGTATTAAAGATGTCAAGGTGTTTAGGGTTGTGTTTGGTTCAGTACATTTACATTTAGGCATTTGGCAGACGCTTTTATCTAAAGCGACTTACATTGCATTATACTACACATTGATCATTATACATTGAGTATGTGCAATCCCTGGGATCGAACCCATGACCTTGGCGTTGTTAACGCCATGCTCTAACCACTGAGCTACAGGAAAGCTGTAGCAGTAATTATTTTCATTTACTTCATCATGTTAAATGTTTCCATTGCATTTCACAACAGTAATTTAGTCAATTACAGTTAGCTTGTTAGTTTCCCAGTTGGTTTGGAAATTAGTTATTATTGATCTAATGTGTTCTTTGGGAATAAAGTCCTTGCATGTAGCCATGTTTTGTTAATATGATGATGTTCTCTTTGAGCGAGCTTCTGCTCCCAGCCGTGAAATTAGCTCAGTAAAGCAGCAACACTCCTCGAAAAACAAAGCAGCATGACTCCTGCTGTTCAACTGCAACACATGGCACGACTGCAAACTGATGTTTGTCTGATTCACTCAGCTCTGAGACCAACCTCTTTAGTTTTGGTATTGCATCAGCTTTACTGAATGTTTCAGGCTTTTGTCTCAAGCAAAGAACAGAAAAACAATTAGTACAGTTATTGTGTTGTCTGGTGCTCCTTCTTAATGTCAGTAACTGAACGGAATTTACTGTTTTTGTGGTCAGAATTCCTTAAGGTTTGTGCTAAGAAATCTAAGCTGTTCAAATGTATCATGAATGCATTGTAAGTCTGTGCGTATATTTATAAATCACAATTACAAATACAGTGTAAAGATGTGCTGTAGGACTGATGTTTTACTCTGTAAGATGCTCTTGTCTTTCCTCATATGCCACCCTTTATCATCATCATTTTTCTAGCATGCTGCACTAGAGGCCCTGTCACACACTGTTATATAATAGAATATTTAATCCTCTTCTAAAAGCCTTCAGCTTGTTGTTAACAATCAAGGTGCAAAACAAAGATAAACAACAGGCCTGAATAAGGCTAAATTAGTCACATGGGCATCTCTGACAACATAACATGAGCAGATTGTGTGCGTTTATGAAGCTGCTTGACTGCATGTGTCGAATACTGGCACTTAAATTAATAAAGCAGTTATTATACAGGTATCAGTTATTCATCCTCTGTTGAATGAGAGTCTTTCAGTTGAGGGAAGGGCTCTGAATTTGCTGTTCTGGGATATAACAGTATTGGTACTTATTTTGGTAGATATGTTATTGAATTTTCTTTAACCAGATTTGCTCTGTAGAATTAAATCAATCTTGACATCAAGCTGATCAAAATATCAGTCAATGGATGTTGGAGTGTTATGGATTGCCAGCTTAACTCCTGTATCTGTACGCTCTCAGCACAGCACACTCTGTAATCGAACCATTGTTCACTGTGTTCTTGAGAGTAAAGCCTTCCCAGCAGCCCGTTACATAACATAACCATAAATTTTTTTTTTAGAAAATGTGAGTGATACTTATGTAAAACTCACCGTAGGTCAGTACTGATGTGCATACAGCAGTGAAAGGCAACTCTAACCTATGACACTATCATAGTCTATCATATTCAATTAAACATGTTGAAGCTTTTCACTTTTCATTACACAGTTTTCTTACTACTGTATGTTGATGTAAGCATTTCTTTAAGCGTTTCATTCCTCAGCCCTCTCTTTCTTGCTTCCAGCAGATTTTCTGGGTGTACAAGTGCGGTTTTGCAGATACATGTGGCCACTGACCCTACACCCTGTCTGTGGGTTTAATTAAATAATCTGCTTCCTAGATTTCCTTCATATTCTGCACAGCACACACTGACCTGAATGAAAGCAGTGTGAACAGATGTCACTTCTGACCACTGCTGTACAGAAGCTAAAATCTATAGACACATCTATAGACGTGTTTTCTGGAGATAGACGCTCCTAACTATACTGCAGGAGCATGAAAGGAAGATTCAAAATGTCTTCCGTAGTGAGTAAAGGCTGTATTGATCAAATCTCATACAGCAAGCATTAGATACTCTTTCTAAAATGTTAGCTTGTAGATATGACATGCCTTAAGGTGCGGTGACACCTCACTTTTTACTCCATTGACATCCATTCAGATGGATGATGATCTCACATGCAGATGCCTTCCGTATTCGTAGTGACGCCCCATTTTGGAGATCTCCAGTTTGCAGCTATATCTACATGATATCTACTTGTAACTATCCAAGTTTGTCCTGAAGAACGTCTCAAACTCTCAAGAAGAACTGCTGAAACTCAACACATTCTGTTTTTATTCAGCCAAAAATCTTTAAAAAGGTGTGACTCTAAGCTGAGCTAAATGCTGTTTAAATTTGCAAAACTCATGCTAGGAATTTGAATATTTCATCAGGATTTGATTGAATGGTAAAAAGTCTCTCTTTATGACAGATGGTGGGAGGGAAGGGGTTAAACAAGAGGGCAAAGAAACAGCTCATTATTCTGACAGTAGCTCCCGAGCTAACACTGTTACTGTAACCTGTTAAGTTAGTAGTTTTGATCATTTAAATTCTGCTATTAGTGATTGCAGGTATAAGTGTGTTGGTCAAACACTTTTTCAGCTGAAAGTGAGTCACTGTAAAAGTTCCCCATGCTAAAGTACTGTGTGAATCTGAGGTTCACACACAGACATTCATCAATCACTGGGTGTCTTGAGGAAGATGAAGAAGGCGAGTGAGCATCTTTTGCTTCCATGTTTCTTGACCCACTTAAAGAGAGGCATCATGGGAAAAGGCCATTACTGTGTGGCTCAGATGAGTTACTGATGTAGATTTAAAGAGACAGTTTCTGGTGTTTTGAAGTCACTGCCTCTGTTGCAGACTAACATGTCTGCTAAAACAACTTCTTGACAGGAACTTCTTCTTAAATGTAAATTTAAAACTGGAACTAATTCTGGATTTCCAGCATGTGTATCCTGCTTCACTATCTGGCACCATCTAAACTCAAGGTGTTGTAGTACGCACGTTTTGCATATGTGAAAGTGAATTAATGATTATGCAGTGACATCCAGAGTAACTAGAAACTGGCCTGCAGCAAACTGTCTTATCATTTAGTCAGAAGCAGCGCAGAGTTTGCAGCGCATCTGTTTCACTTAATTTAACAGTTTTTAGTAAGAGAAGATACAGAATAGGAGTTGATCTAAAGTAGAGGGTTGCAGAAAAGGCTTCGAAAATTGAGATAGCAAAGAATTCTTTGAGGGTTATTTGAATAAGGATACTAATTATTATTATTATAAATCTGATTACTTACAGTATAAGAGCATTAAAAGGTTCTTGTACATTCTACCTCCTATCCTGTAAACCCTATAGATCTCAGTCATATTAAGAGCTTTAGTTAAACACTCACAGAATTGTCACTTTATTATTTTACTATGAAACAACAATGAATGCAAACACCTTTAAGAGAGCAAATTGTTATGTTTTAATGAATTTGAATGCAAAAACACACGTTACAGATTCTTTGTATGTTTACTGCCGTTATCCGTCATGACTGTCACTGACAGTTTTTGTTTACCTGCTGATACAGAAACAGCGTGTGTGTTGTAGTGGGAAAACCGGAGAGTGGCACATTCGTCCGCTGTCACGCGGACTTTATGAACTCTTCTGTCTGAGCGTCGATCAATATAAACCAGCCAATGAGACGCGAGGCGCGTGTTGACGTCAGTCAGAGAGAGAGAGAGAGAGAGAGAGAGAGAGAGAGTGTAGTGCAGCAGTAACTGGTGATAGCGCAAGCAGTGACAAACTACATGCATATATTGCCATAAGACACGGGTTCAAACTACATTCATTTGGATGTCAAAGGAAGACGCATGTCTCACTGGACGCTGTTTGTTAATATATTCTAATATTTCTGAGCAATGCGCTTATCCGCGCGACGCCACAGGTAAGAGGAAAGATTGGTCAGTCTCTGTTAAATTACTTCAGAGGGGTTTGGTGACCTGCTAGTGGAGTATTGCTCTGGTGAACTCTTATGATACTTGCTTATGTTGTTGCTTTTAAACAGTAAATACACAGTTTGACCAATATGAAACATTTATTTTATTCCGTTATCTTGTAAAGAGGGAACAGCACAATGTATACGGATGTTGTATAGATGTATATGTAGGTGTCTTTTGTTTAGTAGATGTATATGTACGCGTCATATGTTGTATAGATGCATATGTAGGTGTCTAAGGAAGCGTTACTCGTCGTAGTTGCATTTTTACTTGTTACAATTATGATTAGAGAGCTTAGGGTTCCCTAATCATAATTCTCACTAGTAAAAAATTGATTATAGAGCTCTGTAATTGAATGAGAGAGCTCTGCAATTACATTCTTACTGGTAACAATTTCTAGTACAGAGCTCTCTAATTCAATTGTTACTAGGAACAGTTACTAGTAAGAATTCAATTAGAGAGCTCCGCAATAGCGTTCTGACTCGTAGCAATTCAATTACAGAGCTCTGTTACTATAATTGTTACTAGTAAGAATTGAATTAGAGAGCTCTCTTATTGGAATTCCTACTAGTAATAATTCAATTGTAGAGCTGTCTAATTGTAAATGTTACTAGTACGAATTCAATTGTAGAGATCTCTAGTCATAATTGTTACTAGTAAAAAATCAATTAGAGAGCTCTCTAATTGTAATTGTTACTAGTACGAATTCTTACTTGTGAAAATGCAAATACGACGAGTAACGCTGGGAATATTAAAAGATAATTTGGCCCTCCATAGGTGTCATGTTGTATAGATGTATATGTAGGTGTTATATGTTGTATACATACATAATGACACGCGCCCGTCTGTATGTCAAATAGAGAGAATTGTTACCTTACAAAAGGAAATTGTATCATTTTACTATATAAACTTATATAGAATATCTCATATTTAGAAAATATCTATAGGTAATGGTCGTGTTCGAGGGGAAGATAAATATTTCATTGCAGTTATAAAACGTTATATTTTTCTTTTAGGTCCAAGATGCAGATGTATTCGCATCTTGGCAGTTTAAGTGGTGCGGCTTGTAGAATATTTTTTATGAGGCACCATATATAGTCAGTGCAGTTATAATCAGACTCATGCATGTAATATTTGCATATAGAAACAATGCCCTGTTTCATTATGAAGTGCCAATATATTTCCATTGCAAACATTTAACAATTCATAAATGAGCAAATTACATGATGTGTAATAGTTACTTCCACGCATTAAACATGTTCATTGTTACAGTAGAAGCCAGTCCCACTAGACAGCAGCTCTGAGTCCAGCAAAACACACAGAGCACATGTAGGTGTAGAAATGAACAGGATTAACATCAATGACTTTTTACAAGTGTGTTGTGGAGGCGTTCCTTCTTCTTCCAGAACTGTCACAGCTCCTCCTCGATTGTCACACGAGATCTTGTTTGCAGCATGGAGGTGTGGTCTTAGAAAACATGTATAAAGAGAGTTATTCTCGTTTCCAATTGCTATTTCTATTGTTTAAACACCGGTGATTTGAACAAAACCTTAGCCCTCATTAATAAACTTTGGCGTGTCACTTGTTTTGTACATATGTGCTACAAACGTGAGTGACTTCTGACACTCAAACGGGCAAGTAAACAACAATACAGAACACTGGCAATGCCTCAGCAACAGCCCATAGATCCTAATGCAGCACTGCAGTGGCCACTTCAGTATGATCATGCACTGCTTACATTTGAACAAATGTCAAAATCTAGTTATGTTTTAGTAAAGCAGGTGCCTATATTCGGGCTGAGGTGTACAGGTTTGACTGGTGAAGTAATCAAAAGCAGATCATTGGCAGCTTGATGCTTCTGAAACAGTTTTTTTAAGATTCTGAAAGACACAGAGACTCGAGTTAAACGTGTGATATAATGGGGGTTAGAAAAGAAGATATTTAGCTGAAGTGAAAAATGAGTGATCACACTGCCAAGCAGAGCTGTGGAGCACTGCAGGCACAGTGTTCTCCCTGTGACATTTGACCTTTCCGGGTCACTCTTTCAAGATGTGTTTCTCATGTTAAAAAGGTACAAAAACACGAGTGTCAGATGTTTAACCTTGAAATCTGCCGTGTGAAGGCTGATTCATTGTTTCCTGCCTGGTTATGATCGTCCTCCTCTGTTGTTTTTTCCTTGTTGGCCATGCTGTCTCTGCTGGTCTTAGGCTGTAAGTTATGAGTTTAATTCATAAATTGAAGCTCCTAGATAGTGATTATGTTGGCGGATGGGTTTAATTGTTTAGGGACATCAGATTGTTGTAAATTGTTTTGGCTCAGCCCGTGTGAGGGTGCAAATGTTCCCAATTTGCTTTAGTTTTCCTTTCTTATGGAGTATCCATATTATTGGAAATTAAAAAATTGTTGACACACAGTAAAAGCACAGAGCTTTGTGGATGCCATAGTTCTGATTATTTGGTTTAGAAAGAGTTTGATTAAATGATAATATTAAGATCCATTAGATTGCAGACTTCTTATTTGTCCCTTCTGTGCACAGTTTGAGACATTGTTGAGATCTCTTTACTCAGGAGACGACACATTTGAGATTTCGGTACTGTTTTGTCCTTCATTCATTTTTCAAGACACACAACTGAAATCTCATTTGTAATTTTTATTTCCTATGAGAATGTCTTTGATTTCTGTAATAGATTATATTCTTAGTTATTTACTTAATGTCTGCACTAGTTAGTGTAATTTCTGTTCTGTCATATCTGTCTTAACTCGTTTACAGTAGAGTTAACCATGGCAACACAGTCTTTGCCTGGTGCCCTTTCCAGAGGCAAACAGATGTACAAACAGTGTTTTATAGCAGTGGCCCAGGTGGCAGGTGGCTCTGATGTGCTCCCTGACACAGGTGCATCCTGGGATTTTAAGTTTGTGCAGTATGTGACAGGATGTGTGTACTTAATTGTTCATAGTTCTTTGTTCGTAGTTTATAGTTACAGTATATATCACAATACAAATAGTTTTGCCCGGTGAGAGTAAATTGATTTGTCAGAACAAAGTTTTAGTGTCTCATAGGAAACACTAATTAGCTTTTGTAGCAATATTTGCTGTATACAGATATTACATCACTCTTTAAAGAATGCTGCTGTCAGGCAGTTCGATATTTCCTCTAGGAGTCATGTTTTCTAGTTTTCTGCTTCTGTAATGTGTGCTTTCTTAAAATAATTAGAGTTGATGATATGCGAAGTGTTCTTGTGTTGAGCTTTACTGTGTGTTTGTGGTGAGCTACAGTCACTGCATCTAATGCTTTAAACTGAGGATAAGCTGCAGTGACTTTCTGCTGGTGTGAGCAGATACTGCTTTGACGCACAGCAACAGTGTTAATACTGTAGAGAGTCTGTGGCTTTCGGCATGTTATTTACAGCACTGTATACCTACAGGGTTATGATCCATATTTTATGTTCTGTGCAGGATGTGTTCAGTGACATGAGATACAGTTTAGAAGTGTTTTTGTGATCTATATTTAAACAGTTCAGACTCTTAATGTTGATTACATGAGCCAGGTCTGTGAATAGAATAACTTTTTTCTATTCTATTTCTATTTCTAAGAAGTCAGTTTTTTGTGTTTAGTGTTTGAAAGGTGTGTTGTGTTGTACATACATTATGAGTGCAGATTTCACTGCATACACTGGCCTACAGGGGACATCATAAGTCAAGCGAGTAGGAAGAAGATAGGGCACAGATGGCCATCAGTGATGATACCCGGGGGAGGTTTTTGGGTGTTTTTGAAGCAGTTGCTCCACACACAGTATATACACAACTGCATTCTGCTTCTGTATTAACAGTCTGTTCAGTGAAACTAACCGTAGAATGAAAATGTATTTAGGAATAATTGTGGGGTTGTGTTTGAGCCAGATTATTACTTTACTGGGAACTCAATAGAGTGACTGTGGAATTTCAGGACTGTAAAGACAGAAAGGGCAGAAACTGTGTGTTGACCCTGTGCAGACAGAGTGAGCATTTCAATGTCCTGCTTTTGTTCTTCTTCAGATAGACCTCACCGGACTGCAGCTCTACCCCTGTCATCATGACTGTCATCAGCTCCTTATTCACCCTCCTCTTCATCAGCAGGTAAGAAGGTTCTAGAATGAATCAAACTCATCTGATTGTTGTTCTGCATGTTTAAAACTGTTGAGTGTAGATGAACTGATATATCATCATCCAAGTCAATTCTCTAAGCAAAGTCTGTGTATTTAATTAGCTCAACCAAAGAAGAAATGCATTCACCCTTATGTCAGTCCAAACACACATTTTTCTTCTTCCTCTGAATTTTAACATGTCAAGTATGACAGTAAGAAAGACATTTGAGATCTGTGGTATTACACAAGTGCTCTGGACTAAAGCTGTGATATCTGTATGATACTTTCTTTCAGTTCTAGCATCCGGTCTTGCTTTCATTGCATAGAAAATAGCATGTGCAAGTTCTTGCTAAACGTTTGTCTCCCTTGTAAAGATTTAACATGAGGGTAAGTAATAATAATGCCTGAATACTTATAAGGGGAAAAAATATATTGCCAAGTGAAATCTCCCGCAGCAAGATTAAACGTGATAGAGAGCGCATGCGCAGTGGAAAGAACATCGCTGATATAGTTATGTGTGTGCGTGTGTGAAAATAAGAGGCGCGTGGATTTACGCAGGTATTTCAGTTCTGAAGTAGAGACTGATGCACAGATGGAGAAACTGATGAAGGAGATGATATGCCCTCAACGTCGAGTGGCATTTTCTTATGTGACATCACTTGATATTTCAGATTCAGAATCTGACACAGACTGAATTATGTTCTATATTGTTTTTACAAGTTCATAGACATTTCAGTACAGTTAGTACCAAATGTTTGAATTGATGATTGTAACTTGATTATTTTATATGATTATTTTATATGATTGTTGTTCTTTGTGTTTTGAAAATGTGTTTGATTGATGTTTTGTCTTCTTTACAGTATTCTACATCTTTTAAGTCTTTTATTTAAAGAATTTACTTTTTAAAGAATTTATTTATTTAAAAAAAAATTAAATCATTTCGGGCTACCAAAATCTGAAGAGTGCCTACGTGAAGGGCTACCAGGGGTCTTGAAATTTTGCAAGCCCTGATATATATACACACACACACACACTAACATGGCAAACGAAGAGACTTAAAGTAAGTTTAAGCTGTACACTATACATGTGTTCTCTGGAGTCAAACCCACAAACTTTTCACAGCTAGCACAATGCTATGATACATCAACAGGTTGTTACATTTTTGCAGTTGTTCATTATAGGCTTATTCCATCAAGTTATCCATCCAACATCCCTTACTATTTGGACAGGGTGTTAAGTTAATGACAGGTAATGATCTGAAGGAAGCTGTTATTGCTGAATTAATGGGCAGAAACTATTGCTATTCACACTGTTGTGAGTTTAGCCAGTCATTGTGACTTAATATACAAGAAACAAGGGAATTTCAAGGAAAGGTAGTTTGACAATTCTAATGGTCAGTGTCAAAGCAGCTTAATGTTTGTTGTCATTTGCTGGAACAAAATACAATCAGAAAATTAGATGTGATGTCTTTGTATAAGTAGATCATTACATACAAAATCGTGTCTCAGCTCTCATTGGAATATTCAGATTACACTATACAGACACTATACAGTATCCTGAGATGATTTAAAAGAAATGTTCAACTTCACCTGTCAATCACTGTTCTGGGAGCTGTCATGGCCGTCTGTCCTACAGTTTTGTGTTATTGCAGGTGACATGTTTTGACTGTCTGCAGGGTGGCTTGTGTCATCAATCTGAAACTCCACACACTCAGTCAACATTGAACTATGAAAAGCAGCCATGAATTCATGAGTTAACTTCATAACATTGGGGCTGTCTGCAGCTCAGAGTGTGTGTGTGTGTGTGTGTGTGTGTGCGCGCGGTATTCTTCACACACTGCTGTTCATTAGGGTCTAAAATTGCGAATGTGTAAGTTATTTATATAGATTGAGTGTCAGACTCTGTGGTATGGATCAGTCATACTGAGGTTAAGTTTACAGGCAAATGCAAATCAGATGACACGCTCTGCTAAATGCATGACAAATGCATGGCACTCCTCAACTCAGTGCAGAAACAGTCAAACTGTGATGTGTTACTCTGAACAGACAGTAATCTGCATTAATCAAAGTCTTTAAGGAACAGCTGAATCCTTTCAGTGAAGGTGGCAACAGAACAGGAGAAAGTGAGGGCTGTGCCCAAAGTTCACATTTGTGCCATAATCCATTCCAGCTGTCTGAAAGCATTAGGAACACATGAAATCTCTGCCTGTGTTTGTTCCAGCCAATTCAGATGTAATTTCATAGCCATCACCTCTGGAAAATGATTCTGAGTACTTTACTTAAAGAGAAAATGATTTTTTTTAAATCAGTAAGTCACCTTCATGTCATTCCAAACCTGTATGATTTTATTGTTCTGCTTCTGAGGAACACAAAGGAGAGCGTGTGCTTTAAAGTTGGTGGGGCTGTTTAATGGCAGATTGTGCTGATGGTGGACGTGCAGTGTGCATTAAATGAACAATGAGAGAGGAAGAGGACATGAGAAAACCAGATCAGAAGAAAAAATAGAAGATGGAAGTGTGATCAGTGCATCATGTCTGGTGTCATCATGTTTAATTATAATGAAGAAAATATCAAACTAGTATTATGATATTCTGTAGTATTTGAGTTAAGACATCAGAAAACAGTCATCATTAAAATGACAGGAGATAAACGCTTATTTATTGTGTTACAATGAAAGGATTTCAAAATATTCCCCCTCAAAATATTTCTCAAGACAACTTTAATTGTCCATTGATCAAGAGCTCATGATGGATTCATAGTGAAAATATTTCTCTCAGACATCAGAGTGTGAATGGAGAAGTCTTTTGGAAAAAATACAACTGAATCCAAATCATAAGAATTCAATCTCTAAAATAATGTAAAGTAGTTACAAATTGCCAGTGGCTCTGTTGGTTTCATTTCTACTTAAGCATTTAAAGGGAAATTTCTGAGACATTTGATTAAGTGTTTATGTAACTGTAAAATAGGTGTTTGTGTTCATGTGTATGCAGTCTCATAAAAGGTTTCTGTATGTAGATGGACGAGCCCGGCTCTCACAGCAGAGTTTGTCAGCATGACACTGTTGATGTTCATGACCTCCTTAGCAGATCAAACTTCAGGTCTCTGAGGTGAAGCAGGATAAGCCTGTGATGTTCACAGTGGAATAAAGAGAAGATGTGATGGTATTACATCAGAGGTGATGTCAATCTCTGATGTTGCCTGCTGTGTCTTTAAACCACTTCCTTTAATCATTAAAAGTGAACATGAATCAAAATGGGCTTTCTTAAAATACATTCCTGGTTTTATTGTGTATGATTCATCAGTACATATTAGATAAACCGATTAGAAGAGTTTGTCTTAGTAATCTTCTAATCTAAAACACAGTCTTTCTGTTCGAACACCCTCAGACCTCTTATTTTCAGCCACCCCCCCATCCTGCCACCTGTCATATAGAGACGCTTTACATTTTTCAAGCAGTTCCTGATGGATAGAGTCATGTCACATTTTTTGGTTTCTTATTGATTATCCTGTATCATTTTTATGAAAGTAAAATGGATGCTTTCTCATGTTGATTTAAAAAAACAATAATTAGCAGGAAGAGGCATCAAATTCTTCATAGGAAATGATGCGTGTGTATTAAGCAAGTGTGCTGATGTAGGAAAGGGAACGACATGTTCACTGCACAGCTCAGTCAGAGACAGAGTTGCAGAGGTTTCTGTCATCCCACACAACACCTCACAGGCATGGCATGAGAACACACACACACACACACACACACACACTGACTCTTGATCTGTATGGAAACCAAATAATGGTTCTACAAATAGGCTTTATCAACAAACATAATCTTGTTTAATTCTGTAATCTGATTGGTTATTAAAATTTTCCATTGGTTTATAGTAGACTTACAGTAGGGAACGTCAGCTAATGGATAGATCACATTCTGCCTCTTCATTTAAACCTCCTCTATATACAGAAGTGCAGAGATGGTTAAAACGCTGTAGACGGCTTATTTTGAACGCCTCATAAACCTGAAATCAAACCATGGTGAACACAGAATGTGGTACTGTATATATGCCACACACACATAGAATTGATTTTCATTTCTATAAATCTCTAGCTGTGTTTTCAGGTCTGCTTAAGGGGAAAAATTGTTGTTCTGATCAGAAGCAAAGCTGTTCTAAAACTGGAGGTGTAATGGGACATTTCAAGTCTTCCACACTGACGGATCAAAGTAATCCAGTTATGGAAATGAACTGAGCGTCTCTGCCTGTCTCTCTTCTGTGATGTGGGATCCAAACAGGGCGACTGGTGATTTAGACTGAAAGATGTTCTCCAGCGGTCTGCTGTGAAATCATTCGGCATTGAGGAAATGTGCTGCTCTTTCTTCATGTTCCTCCTCTTTCCCTCTCAGGATTCTGGAAAACTCTGTGCTCAGCGCTGAGGTGAAGGATGGAGAGATACTGCCTCCCACCATCCAGAAGCTCATGAAGGGATACAACAAATACCTCAGGCCTTTCTTTGAGAGTAAGAGCACATAAATAAAACTGATCCATATTCACAGGAGAAAATAAATGCGCTGTGGAGGTCAGTCCATGTGCGAGACTCTCGCTCATCTTCTGTTCTACATTTATTTCATCCATCCTGCAGTGGAGATTTGAGGCATGTTATGATATGAATGATGTTACGGAAGATTAGAGGCGTGTGGTCCAGTTGTCTGTCCTTAAATTGTGTTCTTGTGGACCTCAGTGTTCCATGTGTGAATATTTTTCTTTAAATATTTGTCATTTAACTGTTGTGCTATGACTGTAGTTGATCTGAGAGGAAACTGTTTGATAAAGACAGTAATACCCATAATTCCACTGTAGAGCCCCATGTGTACAGTATACGCATACATCTGTTTCATGAGGCAGCAGCTCACATTGAAACTAATTAACGGGTCAAAAACATAAAAAGTAACTAAACAGATCTCAATTTTTAATTTTGAAGTACTTTATTGGCATTATTGTGCAAAGTTACAATCCAAAACATCTGCATTTGCTCGTCCTCAGAAGAACTGCAGAACTGTGCTGTGTAGCATTGGAGATTTTAGGGTGTTTCTCCCCTCTTTATATTTACCACAATAAAAGAGAAGGTGTTTCACCAGTGTCCCAATGGGCTCAGAGGCCATCTTCCTTTATTCAGCTCTGTCTATTTAAATGGCTCTCTGAGTTCTCTGTGTGTCAGGATGGTGCTGCTCAATCAGAGTTCTTTCCTGATTTCAGGAAATGATAGTCTTTCATCAGCAGAGAACTGGTGCTTTAAGGACCATCGGAAGCTTTGCTGACAGGATTTCTGTAATTAACAGCAATTCCCAGAGAATATCGTGCAATTGTAACATAAATATGAATATGAAATAAATCTGATGTTTTTCTCTTTAGATGGTCCTGTTACAGTAGGGATGAGTTTGGACATCGCCAGTATTGATACAATATCAGAGATCAACATGGTGAGGAACACATTACAACCTCACACAACACATTTATTACATGAAATAATTTATACATCATATCAGTGTTATAGAGGCGTGAATATCATACTCTTGACTTGGGCTAATTAGCGATCAGCTAGCAGCCACCCACAACACCCAAACATCATGAGTGTGAGGTTCACACCTCACTCAGGTTTCTTCATGAAGTGTCAAAGTGCTGTGCTGGTGCTAGCAGTGTTGTGGTGTTTATGTCATTGATCTGATTGGTGTCGGCAGGATTACACGGCCACCATCTTCCTAAGGCAGCGCTGGACCGATGAGAGACTCGTGTTTGAGGGCAACAAAAGTCTGAGTCTAGATGGTCGTCTGGTGGAGCTGCTGTGGGTTCCAGACACCTTTATTGTGGACTCCAAGAAGTCCTTCCTGCATGACATCACAGTGGAGAACCGGCTGATCCGGATCTTTCCCAATGGAACAGTTCTCTATGCACTCCGGTGAGTCTTCTGGTCTGTCTGTATGTGACACATTTGCTGCACATACAGGCTGCATGTGATTATACATGATAAATATGTTTAATGAAGGTATGAACATAAACGCGTCAGAAAGAAAAAAGATCTAAATGCATAATTTACAGAATAGACGACTTGCTGATAATTGTCATCCTGCAGTTTCAGTCTTCCACATGTTGTTATTTAACTGCTGTTCTTCTGCGTCTGTCTGATGTGTCTCACCCCGAGCATGTGCTGTAAGATCATACTGACTGACACTCTTAATTATACTAAAGCATTTTATCCCCACACAATTGTTCTCAAATGTTTTGTGGTCATATTTATAAAAAAGCTGTACTATAAATGCCATTTATGAGTAGAATGTTTGTGTAGACAGCAGTGTGTGGAGGAGCTTTCAGTTTCAGTAAACACTCTTGTGGACTGAGGAGGAGGTGTCACTTCTCATTAGTGCAGCATCTTTTCAGAGAACGTTAAACTGTTACTTCATTATAAGAGCTATAAATTAGGTATTTGATTTAAAGTGCATGAGAAGAGTGTCTGAATGTTTGTACACTAAAGCTGTTTTTTGGGTCTGTGTGTTTTCTGTAGGATCACAACCACAGTTGCCTGTAACATGGACCTGACCAAATACCCCATGGACAAACAGACCTGCACCTTACAACTAGAGAGCTGTAAGACTGACTGACATCATTTACATGCAAACATTCAGTGCAGTATTTACTCATTTACATTTATGCATTTGGCAGACGCTTTTGTTTAAAGCGACTTACGTTGCATTCTACTATACATTGTATATGAGTATGTGCAATCCCTGGGATCGAAACCATGACCGTCCGACAGACAGACTCTGCAGCAGTCAGTGATGTCAGTCTGAAGTATTGCTGTTTGGGTTTAAATGTGTTCTGTATGTTTATCAGCCTGTATGTCATTCTGTGAGTGTTAAAGACACTTGCACACTGAATGCTGATCTGCTTATATAAGAGCAAATCTGAGTTAAGAGTGGGATGTTCTGAAGTCTCTCACTTGTGCTATAATAACAGCAGAGGAAGCAGCAGTCGTCTTGAAATCTTATGAACAACATAAGATGCTGCTCCTAATTTTAGACTCCCTGAATTCAGTCAGTTATGACCCCTGTGCTGCTGGACTGGGGAAGAAATGTAATATTTCAGCCCAAAATCCAAAAGAGAAATAAAAGAGAAATGATATATTATGTTTGAAATAATGAATTTAATAATATTTTTTAACACAATTTACTGTGTTCATCTGTGTTCACAGATTAACAACAAAGACTACAAATCACGGCTGAGTTCTTTCTTTCTTTACTTCAACTGTATTTATTTGATGTGAAATATGACCTGCACATTTCTTACCCAGTCCTCTCCAGGAAGTGCTGTTTTTACACATGTACAGTATTCACACACTGAGGCCATTTGAAGTAATTTTGAGCTTCTATATTTATTTCAGGACGACAGAAACGAATTCAGTGTCTCTGTGCTTGATCATTTCTTTAGAAAATGTTCAAAGATGTCTTCGTTTCAAATGAGAAAATGTTAATCTCTTTGAATCACACTGTTTCATCCAAACATCCTAATCACACCTGCCGAGACATTTCAAAGAACCATTGGGGTGTATCGACAGGAACCTCACAGAGTCCCACCCTGCAGCTGCTTCACACGAACATCTACAGTGCATAATCTGTCCAGCTGCTGTACAGAGAGACCACACACTGAGTGATATGAGCTTATAATCAGCCCTTCCTCTGTCCTGTGCAGTTCTGTCATCGTGTTAAATCTGTTAACACGCACATTGAGTATCACGTGACTCCCACATGAGAGATTTTATCAGTGTACAGTATAAGCATCACTCACTGTGAAACAGCACCACCTGGAGGACACATCCTAGAAGTACACACCAGTGGTTTTAATGCAGTCTACTCACACATCATTTTTTTAAAGCATCATTTTGTGTTTCTTAAAGAGAGTGAGCTGGCATCAGGTCTACATAATATTTCTATATAATCTTTCACTTCCATGATTGATTCCGTGAGCAGTCTCACTCATGTTTGTGTGTGTGTGGGTGGGTTTGAATACATGGTTTACAAGGACACAAATGTGTATAATGACATGTAACAATGTAAACATGGTTTAACAAACATACTAAATGGTCATATTTTGTTAATTAAATAATGGCAAAAGTTTTCTGTGAGGGGTAGGTTTAGGGGCTAGAATTTTTAATCTTTAATTAAGTTTATACAGTATAAAAACATTACGTCTATGGAGGGTCCTCATAAACCACATATGCCAATGTGTGTGTGTGTGTGTGTTCACAGGGGGTTATAACGTCAACGATGTGATGTTTTACTGGTCGCGTGGGAATGAGTCTGTGAGTGGGTTGGACACACTGCGGCTGGCTCAGTACACTGTAGAAGATCACTATACATCCGTCTCTGAGGCTGTGTATGAAACAGGTGAACTACCCTCAACAGGAGGGTTTGGATATTCACTCAATTTAACCATATTTGGTGCTATAGACGCTCACCTGCAAGGTCTAATATCACTATAAGACATATTTACCATGGAAACTCTGTTTCTCTGTCCAGGAAATTATCCCAAGCTTATCTTTCATTTTGATCTGAAGAGAAGCATCTTGTACTTTATCCTGGAGACGTACGTTCCCTCCAGCCTGCTCGTCGTTCTGTCCTGGGTTTCATTCTGGATCAGCCAGTCGTCTGTCCCTGCACGCATTTGCATAGGTACTTTGTCTGATGTTTGTACTGGAGATTGAACTCCAGCTGTTCATGTTTCAGGATGTTCCACTAGAATGTAACAACGTTAAACTTAAAAATAGAACAGTTTACTGCACTAGTAACAGGGAAATTAGCTTTTGAACATGTCATTTAGAGCAAGTTTATGTGTATCCAGCAACATCACTCATTTTGGAGACTATATGAGGTTTGCTAAAGTATGATAACAGTAAGATCTGCCTTTCTTACAGTTCATAAACCTGACCAGCTGTGTGAACTCTGCAGTCTGAGTCAGTTTCCATTGTGTGTCCTGTCTGTCTGTCTGTCTCTCTGAAGGTGTGACAACTGTGCTGACGATGACCACACTGATGATGGGGGCCAGAACATCTTTGCCTAACGCCAACTGCTTCATTAAAGCCATAGACGTCTACCTGGGCATCTGCTTCAGCTTTATCTTTGGAGCACTGATCGAGTATGCAGTTGCCCATTTCTGTACTTTACACCACCCTGACTGTAACAGTGCTCGTATGGTAAGACCACCACCATTATTATCACCCCCAACATCAGAATCATCATCGTCTTCACCACCAACATCAGAATCATCATCGTCTTCACCCCCAACATCAGAATCATCATCGTCTTCACCCCCAACATCAGAATCATCATCATCTTCACCCCCAACATCAGAATCATCATCGTCTTCACCCCCAACATCAGAATCATCATCATCTTCACCACCAACATTAGAATCATCATCGTCTTTACCCCCAACATCAGAATCAT
>JAZGTI010000280.1:0-20955 GCA_036877585.1 Botia kubotai | reverse complement strand
CACCAACATTAGAATCATCATCATCTTCACCCCCAACATCAGAATCATCATCGTCTTCACCCCCAACATCAGAATCATCATCATCTTCACCCCCAACATTAGAATCATCATCATCTTCACCCCCAACATCAGAATCATGAGCATAATCATCATCGCCATCATCCTTAATAAAACCTCATCTTTATTTTTTTTTATATATTATTAAGCTGAATTTGAATGATGGTCTGTCTTTATGCCAGTATGGTCAACACATGCACAACTGTGAGGAGGAAATGAACGGCGCGGTCACCACTATCACCAGTAATTCCTCACGGGTGAAGAGATGCAAAGAGGATTCAGATCGGACCACAAGCGGTGCTAAAGATCCTGGTCTCGTGTCCTGCAGTTCCTCTGCCAGTGAGGTCAAATCCTCAGAAATCCCAGCAGAGTCCTTCAGCCGCTGTGCCAAAAACATTTCCCTCATCCGGAAGATTCTGAGTTCTGCAAACTGCTGTCATGTGAAGAACCCACATTACATAGACAACTACTCTCGGTTGACCTTCCCTCTCTCTTTCATCATCGTTAACCTGCTCTACTGGACCTACTATCTGTACTTCTAACACTAATCTTAGCTGCCTATTGCTGACAGATTTAGTGCTATTAAGTGTGAGGGGATATGTGAGGGAGGGAGCTTTGGGCCGTGTAAATAGCGCTCCGATCATGCTGTCTCAGGATTGAATCTCAACAGTAGCAGAGTGAAGCATCTGTGGTTGATTGTGATGGTCTGGTGATGGACGGAGCATCCATACTTGCTTTTTCTTAAAGTGAACATGCATCAGTTTACAACCATAAACAATATGTACATTCATTTAAAGATCCTGGTGATCTCAGGAGTACAGAACAGAATAGAACAGAACAGTAAATTGCTTTTCAGGTTTCATCTAGACTGACACCTTTAATCTGTTATAATTGTACCATCACAAGGAGATTGAACTCCAGCTGTTCATGTTTCAGGATGTTCCACTAGAATGTAACAACATTAAACTTAAAAATAGAACAGTTTACTGCACTAGTAACAGGGAAATTAGCTTTTGAACATGTCATTTAGGGCAGTTTTGTGTGTATCCAGAAACATCACTCATTTTGAGCTGTGAAGATACTTTATAACTGTAGTTGAAGGTGAATATTAGAGACGTGTGTGAGTTTGTAATGTTTTTTGTTTAGTGTGTGTGTGATTGTCTGTACACGTCTGTTGCTGCACACTGCACAGAGGCTTCACTGTATGAAGATACACAGATGCTGTTACTGCTTCAGTAAATCCTTCATGTGATATAAAGAACACGGGGACTGTGTGAATTGAGTCTCATGGGCTGTAAGTGACAGCTGGTGTGTGTAAGACATGCTGTCTTTCCAAATCTGTGGGACTTACTGTACATTAAAGCCCATCATTTGGATTAACCTCAGAATGGGCTGAACTCAATTGGACTGAACACTTCAGGTTGTGGTCTAACTGTTTTAGAGGTTTTTTTTATATTTAAATGATTTATTCCAGTATAAAGCTAACGTAAGCAAAGACGCCATAATATCGCCCCCTTCTGGAAATACATATAATGACAAATTGACCTCAGGATCATGTTTTAATTTGGGTTCAAACATCTTCAGTAATTCTTAAAAGTTATTTTTTCTAAAAAGTTATTTTTCATAAGGTAAAAAGTTCGTCTAGGCTTTTAATCTGTCTAATAATAATATTAGACAGAATAATGATTTTAATACTTCAAAAAGTTGTAGGTTGTTGGCGAGAGACTGACATGCATATGTTAGTTGGAATATATGTTTTTTCCCTGAAATAATGTTAAACGTATGTTAATAATTTGCAGTTTAAAGCATTAATGTATCCAATATTGCATTACTTAGCAAGTTAGTGCAATTTTCTTCAATATAGTGCAGCCATGCGCCTCATTAAATGAATCTGAAATCAGATTAACTTATCATCTGATCTAGTGCTTCTTTAACCTTTTAATGCTGCATGTTTCCACTTCAGGCTAATAGTGTTAGTAACAGTGAAGTAATAGTGTTGCATTTATATTGTACATGTTTATTGTACAATGTCCTTTAGTATTTTTAATTTGCCATGTTAATGCAATAAAAACCTCAATGGAGATTTACTGTACATTCCGAATTTTTGTGTATATAAAACATAAATATTTTTGTCCTTGTTATGTATTGTTTTTTAACATTAATTTGTTTTTTGTACTTTCCACGGTCAGTACAGTAATGAAATCCCCATGACAAAAATAATAACTTTATTTTTGTTGAACTCATGAAGTGTTACAATGTTATGTTTTAAAGAAAAAAAGCTAAATTGAACGACCAAACTTTTCCTCTTTCCTATAGGGGGAAATATGACATGATTTGTAATACTTAATTTAAAGCTGCAATCCATAACTTTTGTCTGCCTGACACCATCTCTGTATGAAACGTGACTTTTTAAGTTGCTTGTGCAGTTAATGTGGATGACAAGTTTAAAACTTCAACAACTGCTGTAAGAACAAGCTACACACACTGAACAATCAACAATCACAGAACATGTGATTCAGTAGCCAGATCTTTCTGTTTACAGACACAGTCACACTAACTCTCACTTTCGTGCAAAATCCCACATGGCAGTTTAGATTATAAATCATTATTATAAACTTACCATTGTGAATTGGGGGAAGGTACAGAGACCACTTTGAACACTAATCTGTTATGTACATGCTTAATAACTGAATGAACTCAAATATTTAACCAAAAAAAGTTACAGACTGCAGCTTTAAACAGACCAAAGCTAAGATTCTGTGCCTGTGTGTGTCTAAAACACACTGCTGTTTTTAGTCAGAGGATAATACACCTAATTAACCTGTTTGTTCTGTAGACATATACACAAGTATGACCATTTGCTTAAATGTTTGGTATTACATTTTCATTTTACTGTCTCGAGCTTTGTAACAGGAAGTAGACTGCTTAGTGTTCCCTGCTTAATGAAAAATTCGCTGGACTCATTTGTAATGTGACGTGTTTGGTATCATGAATCCTGTTTCTTCTTGTTGTCAGATGTAATGATAGTTGTGACTGAAGTGTAATCTTTCCAGTCAGTTCTCATTCAGCAGACCTGAAGCTGTACCTGATAAACTGACTTTCTCATACATCAGCCTGTTTCCTCAGTTATTGATCTGTGCATTTCCACACCAATCTCATCAAACTTCTAAATGTTTCATCTGCTTTGAATTGTGTGTTAAATTTGTATGTGTGCTCAATAGGCTGGTGTGAGATTTTGACAGCATGATAACCATAAGAATAAGTAAAAAACACTTTCCATTGAACACAATATTCTTAAGCAACACCAAATATTTGGAACAGTAATAAATATGTATGTCAGGTTAAACAACGAAATAAGTAAAGTAATAGAAGCACTTCCATCTATATTAGTTTATTACTTACTAGGGGGAAAGTCGGCTGTCGTACACACTGCTTACTGACTGCTTACACTGACCGGAGGGTAAGGGAGGGGTTGTGTCTCCTTACGCTGCACACAACCTGAGGAATTCCTGCATAGTCTTTTTCCTGAAAGTAGGGCTAAATACTGAGGGCGGGAGTGACCCTACAGTAATCCCCCTATTAAAATATTTTAGAGTCTTTAGAAAAGAAATCCAGAATCAAACTTGTTTGGGAAAGAGCAACATAACGTCACACGGGTTGAAGCATATGAGAGTAAATCAGGACAGTTTTTGTATTCGGGTTGAACGTCTGCGTTTCCTTCTCCAGAGAAGTCTCATGAGCTCTGAGAGAAACACAAACACAGAGAGTCTAAGAGGAACTAAACACTGAACTGTAGTGGGTCTCACACCTGTGGGCCTGAATCTGTGGCTGAGGGTGAGACAATATTGGGCTTCAATGTGTCCTTTTAATAAAGATGCCCCAGAGAGCCGCTCACCCCTCATAACCTCCAGACAGCTGCACAACATGCCATCAAATCTGAATCCAGACAGCTAATGATCCGACTGCTGTAATAAGTGCATGGCTGATGTTACTGTGTGCAATTCCCCTGAGGGAATGTTTCAGTATCATGGAATCAGGTGGACTCTTGTTTTGACAGTGTCTGTTGTTTGACACAAGAGTGGCGATGTTTAGAGAGCTTTGTTAAAGGCATTGTCGTAATGCGGCCTACAGATCAGACAGTCAGTTTGTCAGGACAACATACACGTTTTGTTGTTGGTTTGTGAAAAGCTCTTTCAATTTCAGAATATTTGGGTGAGATTTTGGTTAAAGTGACTTAACAGAAGTGTTTCATAAATCTTCATAAATCCTGATTTTTAATACAATCTTCCAAGCAAATCTGGTCTTGTTTCAGGCGTACAGCATCATTCAGTCAGTGCAGCTGCTTTGCCCTGTTGGTTTGTGTTTTGTTTAGCCAAACCACTGTGTGTACTGAGTTCCAGTACTTGGTGGTTTAAAGACCCACCCTGGTACCAGAACCATGTGCCTGAAAACTAGACACAGCCATCATTGCTTTTTAAAACACATCCCTGGATGAGACTCCACTGGTGCCCACATCCTAACTGTAATATACAAAAATAAACAGCTTTCATTGAGGACAAACACTGTGCTAGGGATTTTCAGAAACTAAAAGCTTAAATAAATGTTATTATATTTGACAGGTGAAAACAGAGGTTTGTGTTTCCTGCCCTAGACAGTGTTCATACGACAGTCAGATTTGCTGCCACTGAATTCAGGTGATACATGTGCATTAGCTGTAAGGAACAAGGGCACTTATTAGATCAGACAGGAAGTGGTGAGATGGACACAAAGTTTTCCCCTCAGAGTGGACACTGCTGTTTACTTCTGTTGTTTACTTGTTTGTTTTCTCCCTAAATTCTTCTAATTCATCATTGTGTTTATAATGTAAATTTTCCTCACATCCAGTGAACTGTAACCTGAAAATCTGATGCATAAAAACACATCTAAATTACACTTTCACGTGGGAGATAACATTGCATAAGATATTAAGACTTTTTTTCAGAAAATATATCCTGAATCCTGGTTGTTTTCATCTTCACTGGAAAAATGTTTTTTTGAACCATGAATCTCAATACATTTGTTAGATATGTGCTTTTAAAACCGAGCCTTGCAGACATTTTAGGAAAATGTGAAAAACTTTCATTGAGGGTTCAGCGTTGACCTCGCCTGACCCTGAGAAACCATCCCTCCATGTCAGAGGCTTTTTACAATCATCCTATAATCTTCCTTAATGAGTTTGAGGATGCAGTCTCTGCTTCACTCTTTCATTTAAATCTCCATATCTGTGTTTAATCTCTCACTGTCTCTGCTTCTTAATCCCTTTATTTATCACCTTGGAGTTTAAGGAGGTTAGAACTGTTTTTCTTAACCTCGAGAAAATATTTACTCAGTATCAAGAGGCTGTCGAGATTTTCTGCTTCCCATTAGTGCAGAGAGACAGTCTGCATGTGTGAGTCTGTTTTTATTCTTCATCTGAAGATTCATCATTAATGATGGTGATGTCAGAACAGCGTGGTCTCATGAGAGAAGAGCCGCGTTCCAGAGCTGAGGTGAAACTACATCTGTCCAAACAACTCAACAAATAGGCGAGGAATAGAGAGATGAGGAAGAGGAATAGAGAGATGAGGGAGAGGAATAGAGAGATGAGGGAGAGGAATAGAGAGATGAGGGAGAGGAATAGAGAGATGAGGAAGAGGAATAGAGAGATGAGGAAGAGGAATAGAGAGACGAGGGAGAGGAATGAAGAGACGAGGGAGAGGAATGGAGAGATGAGGAAGAGGAATAGAGAGATGAGGAAGAGGAATAGAGAGATGAGGGAGAGGAATAGAGAGATGAGGGAGAGGAATGGAGAGATGAGGGAGAGGAATGGAGAGACGAGGGCGAGGAATGGAGAGACGAGGGAGAGGAATGGAGAGACGAGGGAGAGGAATGGAGAGACGAGGGAGAGGAATGGAGAGATGAGGGAGAGGAATGGGCTGTGGTTCAGTAGAAAGTGCTGCCTTGTGTTGGGCTGTTGTGCAGTGACTGATGGGAAAGCTGATGATTCTCAGGTCAGGGAATGACCTCGCTGTCTCCTGTCTCACTCAGTGACGCACTCGAGGGGAAGTTTGTCTCGCTCTCAGCAGCTGTGTGTGTCTGTGCCTCAGGACTGTTAGAATCATAGTTCACCCAAAACTCGCTCTTGTGACGAGATGAGATACACAGTAATGTGTGAAGATTCTTGATAAATATCCTGCTGTGTTTTCTGGAATCAAGATCTGAATACAGCTTTAAAACAACATGAGTGCAAAATGAAATGTACTGTGTATTTTTACTGTATATTATGTAGTGTTTCTTGGGCCATTTGAATTATTGCCAGGAAATAAAGGGCATTTATTTACTAACAGAAAAACAGCTATACGATATTCACATTGATATGAATACTGTACTTAACAATACATATCGCTTTACAGAAAAACTAAAGGTCAACTCATTATCATAAAGTGTGAACTACATTTGTTTGAAATACATTAATGCATAAAGTCATTGCCGAAAGTCATAGGAACCAGTGATAACGGTCAATCTGAATTATTTAGAGGACAAAAAAATGATAAATAATATAAATATACATAAAGATAGACGAGCACCTGATGAGTGCCCGCCTATCAGCGACCGCCTATCAGCGAATCAGGGCGGTGCGCCAGAGAGCTTGACGAGCCTTAATTAATATTCATGAGCCACGCAGTCACCAGAGTATGAAGTGCCGCCGAAAATCTGGACAATTTGCTTTCACGCTGTTTGCGTGAGGCAGAATCAGAAGTTTTTCTCCATTATCCGCAACAACAAACTGTTGACAGCTGAATAAACGTACCGAATTCAACAAACTAAACCACGGATCAAACGAGCAGAAATGCGCAGTGGGAGCGAGCGGACGCGGAGACGCACATTGGAAGAAAAGTTTTCTTCTCTCTTGGAGAATAAGAAACAGACGTGCAGGCATTGAGGATGCCAACTTCACTTCCACTGCATCTGCACTGCTGTGTAGCACAGAACTGGAACCAATGTGAAATGCTCAGCTCTGGAGAGCCTTCAGCCACAGGTGGCTTTACTGCTGATCAGAGATCAGTAAACCTGTTCTCTTCATGTGATGTGCCCGTGAGATGATCAGTGGTCAGAGCGCAGGTTGGCTGTGTATTGTGTAAGTCATACTCTGTGCGTAATGAAAGCGTTTCTCGTGCTGTGTGTGGCGCTCACGGGCTGCTGGGGAAGCGCATTGAGCAGCAGATACTGTCCTGATCTGATGATTGACAGCTGTCACTGTACCTCCGAGAGATCAAAAGAGTTCAACAGACAAAGTGTGCGCGTGAAAGTTGCGTGTGACGATTCGGACCTGATGGAAACCATCCAGCTCAGGTCTTTACCCAACAGCACGGTGTCACTGTGAGTAACTTTACCCTGCTGCGCCTGTGTGCTCGGTGTTTATGTGGCTGTGTTACGGGTGAGAACTCAAGGAATCTTCGTTGTGGAGAGCAGATATAAAAACACATCATGGCAACGAGTGATTTTGGGTGGCGCACGTCGAGCATCAACTGCATCGAGGCTCAAGTAGCGCTCAGTCTGTGAATTTCCAACGAGGGCTTGTAGTAAGCAGGACTTTATGACATGTGTTCCGTATTCTAATGATGATTGGTGAGCTGGGTAATGGCGCAGTGAAGATTTCAGAGTATTCTCAGCAGAAAGCAGAGTCGCACATCACAGTTTTAGGGGTGTAGACCACAGAGATGATGTTCTTGTGCTGTGTGATGGGTTCTGGACGCCCAGATTTATGTGCTGATTCTGTCCCTGGTCCAAACACCAGTTCAGGGCCTCTAAAATAAAGTGTCATTCATTAACAGCTTAGAATAAAGCTGATTCCCTCTGACTGACATCATCCAGACTAAATCTTGAGTTTAATACACAGCTGAGAAAGCCGCAGTGTTTAGTCCTGGCCCAAAAAGTTTGGGCTGGTAGGGTTCAGGAACTTTAGGGGTAAATTTTCAGGAATAGTTTTGTAAATGTATGTGTTTAAATATGGATTTCTTCTCAGTGTAATAATGCTGAAATCACATTTTATTGCGTTCTAGAATTATTGCAAGAATGCCATGTGTGCTGAACACACACACAAACGTGTGCAGTGTGCAAAAATTGGTTTGGTACTAAAAGAGTTTTAGTTGTGTCAGTCAGGAAATCTTTTCTGCTGCTCTATGTATAATTTTGGAGTTACTCTGAATAAATAAAGAGCTGGTGCTGGACTGCTCAGACTCGCTTCTAATGATCTTCAGTTAGTGTGCGTAACTGTCACTTATCATTATTCTACAATCCATCCTCCATTAAACAACTTCAGCAACATTCAGCAAGAAGGTGCAGATTCTCATGTTTAATTCCTTTATTTTTCTTCAGTAGAAGTCTGTTTTCCCTCGTTTATCTGAATGTGTACATCTTTATCACTTTAGAGCCTTCTGTAAACTGTGATCTTTATTGGAACACATGAGATGTTCAGACTATGAATATGGATGGTGGTTTTTTTACTGCCTAGCAGCAAGAAGAGAAAAGCAGTGTGAGGTGTCAGAATAACTCCTGTACACAACTGTAGCATATGTAATCACATGTAATCAAAGCATCATGTGAGGAACCAAACCTACTTTAGGTCATTATTTGGTAAAAAGCTTGTTGTTCTCACACAGAGTTTACATATGGCTTCCTAAATGTGGAATGTCATGCCAAAGCTACTTTTATGATGTTTCTATGTTTTTTTAAGAGTTAAGTAGTAAAAATCACAGCTTTTAATTTCTTCAAATAACATCTTAAACATACGCTAAACATGTTTTGGGTTCCACAGAAGAGCGTTATATAGTTGTGACAAAACAGATTGTCAAATGTATTTTCTAATTTGACACTTTACAGGCATATTAACATATTTATGTTTTCTTGCATTAAGCTTTTGACTATATATACAGTGTTAATTTGTTTGTGGTAATTATGAATGACACACATATTCTTCTTTTTTTGGACAAACTATAATTTTAACCATTATTTACTGTTACATATTTATTTTGATCTTTAGTTACAGAATAAGGAAGTTATTATAAATATTATGAAATTAAATCTGTATTTGTTTTAATTTCTTGTCTTTTGTCAAATATAAAGTGAGAAAATGTTGTTAATCTGAGTGAATGTTCGTTTTAGAATTCAGAATATTCTGGATTAGGATATTTCGCAACATCTGTTGTTTGGAAATGTGTTTTTTCTGTGTTATTTTCTACATGTTATTTCTGATGGTTTGGGGCAGTAGTACAGCAGCCACATTAATTAATCTTTAATCTGTCAGTATTCTTAAACATTTTCCTAACTGTAACATAATGTGTCTGTTATAAGAATCCAGTTTGATTGAGCCGCTGGGCCAGAGCTTCTGTGCTCTGATTTCAGTCTTATCTCATGTCAGATGAGTGTGTTGTGTGACTGGTCGGTTTGTCTCTGAATGTTTTGATTCATAAATGGTCGACTTTTTTGGATCTCATCTCTACACTTGAGAATATACATCACTGCTGTCACAAATCAGCAGCTATCTTGAGATGTATCTTGAGATATTGTATCTAAAACACAGAGAGATGTTTTTACGGATCAGTTCTTGAACTCTGTACATTCAGTTTTACTGTCACAGATTGATGATTTGGGGATTGTTAGTCAATTACATCATTTAACATAAACTGTTAGATTACAGTTATGATCTTATACTGTAATGTCCATGTGTTTTTTCCTGCCTGTCTTCTGTCTCTTTCTGTCCTTATGTGTCAGACAGCTTTAAACATGTGAACAATGAACAGATCGCTCAAACATTTCTATTGTGATGTCAATCTATATAATGTCATTGAGCGTTTTCTTGAAGACATGTGACAGGCATTTGTGATTTAAACATCTAGAAGTTATCAGGTGGATGGTAAAAAAGATTTAAATCTGCACGCTGTCACACTAATGAATCTTGCTGTACTTTAGAAAACCCCAAAAGTGGCTGAGGGTGTTTGGAGTGTCAGCTGTCTGAAACTGTGCAGCAGGGAAACTGTGGGCTCAGGATACATTAGTGGTGTTTTGTCCAGTCTGTCTCGCTCTGAGTAGAGGAAATACTGGGGTTATTTAAAGTGTCATTATGTGGCAGCCGGGCCGTCGCTCTTCCTGCTTTCCTAAATGCATAAAACACACTGGAGCTTCTGTCTTTGGGAGCGGGCGGAACACATCAACTCTGTGTGACCCCACACCAGTGAGGCCCCTGAAGGGCCCTTGAGTTCAGATTGTGTTGAAAGATGTTCCTGCAAGTGTGGCGGCATGTGTTCTCATAGTCCGTTATGATGGAAATGGATGATCCCACAGCAGTGAGCTGCTTTATTTGTTAAATCTCAGTGCCACTGGGAGGATTGGGTAAATATCTCTGAAAGTGTCGTTGTTTTGCACTCGTTATCTGCTGTTTCAGCACCTGATTTACTAGAGAAATTATGCAAATGAGACAGCAGTTTGACACGCCACAAATTAGTGCAAAGCAAAACGTCACTTGACAATCCGTTACGAAAATAACCGTGCTTTTCTCACAGTAAGAGTGTAGTTACCATGTTTTACCTAGACATTACCATGACCATGGTTGATTTGTGGTTACCATGGTTTAACTATAGTAACCACTTTTTTGGTATTATTTGTAGTAAAACCACGGTTTGTTTTTGTAAGGGATACAATGTTTTTTTGGTACTCCAATATTCATCTAAGAACCCCAAAAAAAAAACATGGTTGTACCATAGCTCATGTCTATAAAACGCGGTAGAACCATGTCCTTTGTTCTTGAGTTGTGATTTGTTTTCTTTGGTTATGAAAGCAGCTGTCTGACAGAACGTTTGCAGGCTTTTCTAACACACACTTCAGTTACCAACATAATCTGCTTCATGTCCAAGGTCAACGTTAGTCGATATAAAATATGTTATTTTGGTTAGATGTTCCTAGTAACTTGATATTACAGAAAAAACAAAGGCTGGACTGTTTCAGCAGTGGAGGCTGCCTGTCCACACTGGATGTTTGTAATAGTGTAGATTGTGATCTTTAGCCTACTTCTGATTAGTGCCTGCGGACCCCTAAAATTTAGCTTATTTTTATACTGTTGCTTTTATAATAATAGAGTTGAGGTGTGCTGATGCTGGCGGGCTGGAGCGCAGGGCCGAGACCATCAGTTCAGAACAGCTGTAGGGTGGAGAATCCTTGCACAGTGATTGGAGGGGACTTCAGTTAGTACCACATGTAAGTGTGTGTCAGGATGTGTGTGACACATCGGAGCACAACCACACGGGCTACAGAACATATCGATCAACTATCGATTTGCTGTGATCTATAATTTCTCTTAAAAGCAGCTACAGGGAATATTTGATCTGCAAATTACTAAATTCAAGACGTCTTTATTTTTCCCAGCCTGCACTGGGAATGAATACTCGGTGTCTTCAGTAAAACATTTATACAGTTTTTTTTAGAAATCCAGACTTTTTTCTAGCTATGTTAAAAAAGAAACTGACAGATTATTGGGTAATTTACACACACATGAACACTCTGAAGGCTGTATATGGGAATATCTGTGTGTGTGTGTGGTCATAGCTTTTGGCTGCAGCAAGAAATTACACACACACAAAGACTGCAATGACACAGGCCATTTGTTCTGGCGCTCCGAGCAAGACAATATTTAATTTGTCCTCTTGCTTGCTCTCTCTCTCTTTCTCTCTGCTTATCCTTGGAGAACATAATTGACATTGTAAATAGAAAGTTGGAAGGACACCAGATTTTCGGCATGCACTGTTTACATAATGTACAATTTTGTTTTGCTTGCAATTTCCTGGATGTTAGACAGAGGCCTGCAGAAGCATGTGAGGGTCGAATGCAATAACCGACCCCAGAACCACACGCTCAACTTTACACAAGCATGCAGCTCTGTTACTGTCACAGTACATGCGCGTACAGGGTCAGAGAGATGGAGGAATAACATCTTAGATTTCACTGGGCACTACAGATGCAGACTGTTGGTCAAACCTGAGGAAGTGGGTCGAGTTGTGGGTGAACCAGAGGAAGATTTGATTGCTCAGTGGATGTTTTTTTATAGCTCAGTTCTCAATTATGTTTCATTTAAGCATTAACTTTGTCTCAGATGTTTCTGTGAAAACTGCATTCTGAGCTACAGTAACTTACAGTATGAGTTCAGAGTACAGTAAGTTTTTTTGATTTTGAAAGATGAAAGACAATACCAACGGTGTGTTTGTAAATCTGTATTTATGGGTTTTGTAACATCTCAACTGTGTTTGTTTTCTCTTCTCAGAATCCTGAGCAACAATAAGATCTCAGTGTTGAGAAATCACTCCTTCAGTGGCCTGAGTGCTCTGGAGAGACTGTGAGTACAATCCCCTCATTAGAAACCATATCAACATCTGTTGCCACCCAGTGATGTAGATGATGTATATATCAATAACCGCAGGACATCACAGTCATCAATCATGAGAAAAATGTTATTCCAAATAATCTGCTTCTAGTTGCAGGTGATTATGCATTCCTGTAGTTTTTACACATACAGTGCTCAAGATAAATAAGAACACCCCCTTTGAAAATTACATTTTCTTCATTTGTTAGTGAATATGAGACCAATTTGCTGCATTTTTACAAAACAGTTTTATTAAACATTTATTTTTATAAACATAAGAGTGTAAGTCACTTCATATCTTTAGGATACGAAAATTAACACATTTACATCAAAGGAGGTGTTCCAAAAATGAGTACACCCCTTAAAAACAGTCAACTTGATCTAAAACTTTGTATGGCTTCCTTGATTTTTAAGAACAGCACCAATTCTTCTAGACATTGACTGAACAAGTTGAGGATATACAGCTACGTCTGTTTTTCTCCATTCTATGACAACAATGAGCTCGTTCAGATCCTGAATGCTAGATGGAGAATGACGTTCATCTTGTCCTTTCAGAACTCCTCGTAAGTGTTCTATAGGGTTGAGGTCTAGTGACATGCTTGGCCACTGAATCACTCAATTACCCTGTTACCTTCTTCAAAAATTAACCAGTGACCTTAGATGTGTTTTTTGGGTCATTATGGTGTTGAAAGATTGCATGATGACCAAGGGCAGGAAGTGATCTTCTAATTAAATATTTCGCAGTACATCTGTGAATTCATGATGCCATCTATGAAATGCAACTCTCCAACACCTGCAGCACTCGTGCAACCCCACAGAAGAACACTGCCACCATCATGCTTTACTGTTGGCTCCATGCATCTTCATTGTACTCCTCACCCTCGCGTCGCCACACAGTTTGAAAGCAAAAAGATTAAATAGTCTTCACCTTTGTTCCTCCGTGGACGACAGCCATGCATGCCACTCCTCTGCAGTGTGCGTCATATGCTGGCACAGGAACACTCACCCCAGCATGATTTTGGAATGATTTAGCAACTGTGCTGAACCTGCATGGTGATTTTTTTTCAACCTCTTATCACAAAACGCTTTTGACGAGGTGTTAACTTCTGTGGGTGGCCTGGACATCTCAGTGAGCTTCCACAAGTCCATCCTTTGTGAATTTTTGGATCACTTTTGTGACTCAGTAGCAATGCTTCACTGATTTTCTTGTAACCTTTGACCATTTTTGTGCAAAGAAATGATTTTGTTTTGTGACGTTTCTTTACCACGTGGAGCCATTTTGTCACCATTACATCTCTCTTAATTGCCACTCTTAATCAATTCTCCTGTGGCCGCCTGTGTAATGATTGATTTGACTCATTTCCTTGTGACCTCCTGTGTATTACATTTCGTTTTATTCTTTCTGCTTATGTGTATAATATTAACATATTCATTGGGGTTTACTCATTTTTGCATCATCATCTTAAATTATTTGGTTAAAATATTTCCAGTTTTGCCTTTGGTACTGTCTAATCTAATTAAAAAACAAGCCAGATTTGCACAAATATTTTATTGTACAGGATTCCATAGAAAGTATGAACTATAAAGCAAGATGGACGTTTTCCTGAGAAATCAGTTAGGTGTGCTCATTTCTGCTGAACACTGTATGTCAGTGTGATTCAGAGAGCAGAGGTGCAGCCTGCAGCATGTGAAAGGTCCATTAGTTCTGTCCTGTTTACATCTGCTGTCTGATGCTGCAGAGTTGCTGCATAACACCCAACATATACAGCGTTAAAGAAAACGACAAAGACATGCATGCAGACTGTTGCGATTATTGCGATGTTATCTATTGCGATCTGCTGTAAACTATCGTATCTGTTTAGCCTTCTTTCAAGCACTGTCTTCAGATATTTAGCAGAAGAGTGATGCAACGAAAATAGATTAACTGACAAGCTACACAAGAACAAAAACGCCATCAAAGTATCTTACAGAATCTGTGTCACAGTCACAATCTGTGCATCACATTTGGAGTCTTCTGAAATCCTTCTGCTTTGAGTAAATAATGACAGACCTGTGTGCTTTGGGGTCAGTCTGCAGGGCATGTTCACTACAGCACACGAGGTGACTCATACATTTTGTTAGGACAGAGACTGAAGTGTGTTTGTTCAGACGGGGTTAAAGAAGTGCAGAAATCTTTCCTGTGACTCTGTCTGAGGTCACCTATTCATTTCCTGTCCTCACTGTTTGACTCAAGCCCATATCTTCTCAGCAGATGTTCTCATATTTTTCTTTCTGTGGTTTGATGAAAATGAAGTGATCAAACTAGCCCATGAACAGGTGATATGCATGTGGTGATGTTTTCTTCCTGTGTGATGTCAAACTCTTTCAGTTGCTTGAAATGTTCAGTGAATCACTCACAATATGTCACAGCATTCATGTTCAGATGCTGTTGTAAATGGAGGTCTGGTTTCGGAGGAGGTTTGGTTTCGGACGAAGGTCTGGTTTGGGAGGAGGTCTGGTTTCGGAGGAGGTCTGGTTTCGGAGGAGGTGTGGATTTGGAGAGCGTTTTCAAAGCTAGCTTTCTATAGCTAGCCTCTCCAAAATTGTCTGCGCTAGCTTTAACAAAGACTTTGGTCCAAGAAAAGATCAGTGTGTCCTCCAGAGTGATATGTACAGTGTGAGGTCATTGGCTGCTGTTGCAGTGGCTAACAGGTGTGGGTATGTCACCAGCAAGCAGATTCATACAGACCAGCAACAGATTCTGCAAGACTGTTTTTATTCAAGTTGTTTTCTTGATCAAACTTTCATCTCATCTATAATCTTATGGGATACGGTCAACATACTTATATACTTATATGAATAATTTAATCACTGAATTATTTCTTTTTAATAATTGCACAGAGTTCAGTTTTAAATCAGTCTGACAGTTTTTTGGGGATTTTCAGACTGTACACAGATCAGGGTTAGGGTTATCGTTTACAGTAGTTTGTGTACCTGTACACAAGAAAAGTTGTCCTGTAACACAACAAAAACTGCTTACACAACATTCCACGTTTCATTTATCACATGCATTGAAATATTTTTAGCATTTTATTCTGATTATAGTCACAGGAAATGATTGTTTGGAAATGATGCTGTACAACATGCTGTTTCTTAACTAGTTTACAAGCCATATGTTAACACAAATAATCTTTATTATCATTATTGGAAGGGAACTACAAGGATTTCTTTGTTACAGAAGCACAAGGCGTTCTTCATGTGTTTTTTGTGTGTATTCATTGCATTTCAAATGGACCAGTCGCTCTGTTTTTGCTGAAGGAACTGTGCAAGATTTCTTTAGACGTTTCATTTTGGTTCACAGGAAGTTCGACTTGAACCCTGTCTGGAATTCCTGGTTGCATTCTGTTTATTCAGTGAGGTGAGCAAAACCTTTGTCTGCCTTTGATAACTGAGCTGTCATTTGGATGGAGTCGAGCTCCTGTGGTCTCTGGGGTGACATCAGTATTCAGTCAGCTGAACTTCCTGTCTGAATTGTGTCCGTCTAACAGGACGCTGAAGGTCTTTTCTGTCTTTGCTGTCCACAGACTCTCAGCAGCTGTTGGTTTAATGTCGTCTGACAGATAAAGATTGTGTTTAAATCAAACATTTGCTTTCAGAAATTGTTTATCATTATTTATAGCAGATTCTCTGAAAAATTGTTGATGAAAGTAAAAAAAGTGAAAGTGACCCATTTGTCAGATATGGTAACCCATACCTGAAATGTGACCTCTGCATTTAACCCATCACTGGTGAGTGAACACACACTGCAAGTCGTAAGTGGGCAAGCAGTGGGCAGCACATTACTGCGCCCGGGGAGCAATTGGGGGTTAGGTGCCTTGCTCAAGCTGATTTAGCTGATTAATATTTATGGTCAGTTTCATCAGACAGATCATGATAAAATCTTTAAATTCTTTAAAATTTGTGCCAGTTTCACTTCCAATGAAAAGCAACAGACATGTGAATAGACTTCAGTGAAAATGACTATTCATGTAGCTCTGATTCAAGGAATAGACAGACTTTATCTTTTGTCACACTTTTTGATTCTGTGCAAACATGTTCTTCAGAAGACTTAAGCTTAGAGGGAACATTTGCTTTGATGTATCTTGGAGTGCCATGGAAATGACATATAAATATAGCCATCATTCAGTTCATTCACATTTACAGTACCGTAGTTTTACCTTGATGCCTTATACCTTCACTGTACCGTAGTACTGCCACTGTATTTTTTGTAGCGTTAGCATAGAATGTAGCTCAAGAAAATATGTTTGCAGGAAACTTAACCAGCATTTACATCACTTGCACTGCTGCATCGCTGCTCTGCTGCATTGCTCCAGGCATGTTGATTTTAGCAGTCAGAATTCTGGTGCGAAATTAATTTAAATGTCAACTACAGTATGAGCTGTCTTTCATTTGTTTTTCCATCTTTCCGTCCATGTTCAGTGAGTCTTGTGACAGAGTTGTGTGTCAGAGGATCAGCGGTACATCTCACTCAGCTTTGTTCCAGTTCACTCAGTGGCCATTGAGATCTCTTCATAATGACTGACTCCATTATTGAAGAAAGCAAGAAGCGGAAGTCAGCTTTTAGACTGTGATGTCAGAGCGGATACAAGCTGACGTTTTTATACACATTTGTTTTCCCACCAGCTCTAAACTGCAGCTGCAAGTGAAACTGCATACTGAAAGTGTTGGATGCAGTTTATTTAGTCATGTTGAGGTGAAACAAATTTGCTCTGCTTCGTTTCTGAAATGTTGTAAAATGTTCATGGTTTTGCAAATAACTGAACAGGAAACCAAAAGGATACAATCTTTCAAAAAGGATAGATTATAAAAGGTCAAGAGTTTTGTGACATTTGATTTGTTCTGTTATGAGGGTCTGCAGATGTGAGTTTGGTTCACAACAGCTCAGCTCAGACATCTGCAGCTCTCTCTCACTCCCCTCAGATGCAGGAAACGCAGAGAAACAATTTCAGGAAGTTTGTTTTGGCTTCACTGGAAAGCCAGGAATCAGTTATGATGTGATATTGTGTATTTTTAGCATGTCTGGTGCCGGACTGAGACTTGGAGGCTGTTCAGAGTTCAACACAAAAATTTCATTTTTCAACAAGTAAATTTCATCATACAACCAATACAACCATTTGTGTATGTAGTGTTGTGTGTAGAATGTATATAAATGCGAACATCAGCAAAACAATGATTTAATATTCAATATAATATGAAAATGACACAGATTTTTAACTCATAAGTTGCCTGTGTAACGTTGTGGCATGCTGACTGAAAAGCACACACACTCATGTGTTCTCTTAATACAAGTAAATGTTGAATGTTTGAAAACTCTTGGATGGACTGTATTAATCTCTTCATCTGTCTCACTAATATCTCTTTCTTCTCTCTCTGTCTCTGTAGGGATCTTAGAGGTAATCTGATAAGCAGAATTGCCCCTGGTGCGTTTCATGGTCTGACAGCTCTGAGGAGATTGTAAGTATAATTGTGTGTCTGGAAACTCAGTCAGCCTGATGTTGTAATTTCAAAGGTTACAGTTTCTCAACATATGACCAAAAGCTTCCATTGTTGCCAAGTAATATCATAAAGATAAGAGGGTTGAAAATATCCAATCCTGTCCTAATGTGCAGAGACAAATACAAGTGCTATGAAGATTTAACAAAGTTGGTGAATATTTGGTGATGTCTCTAACGCTGATCTCAGGTTCAGTTCTGTTGCTGGCAGAAAGGATTTCAGTCAGAAATCACATGATTATCCTTTAGCACATCATGTGGGCTTACACACACATACATATTAGATTTCTATGCTTTGTGGAGACCTCTCGTAGACAAACTGTACAAGACTGTACAAACTGTATAAACCATGGGTCTTCAACCGGGGGTCCGCGACCCCAAGGGGGTCCGAGGCGGTACTGCAGGGGGTCCGCTAATTAATGTTGGATCATTAATAATTTTAATAAAAATATTTTTTGTTATAAAAAATAAAAATAAACATTGGTCAAAACATCAAAGATAAAATATTAAAATGTAAAAAATATATAATTATTACATTAACAGCTTTAATAAAACCACTGCATCCATGTGCAGTCACGTGGATGTAAAATACGTCAACTTAGATTGAGGGCTAAAAAAAAAATATGTTTCACACATTTTATCAGGGGGTCCCTGCCCCATGTCACCTAAGGGGTCCTTGACCGGAAAAACGTTGAAGACCCCTGGAACTGTAACCCTGACACAAATCTTTTTGCATTTTTTTTCATTTTCAAAATGGCATCATTGTGGGGACTTAAGGTCAATGGTAGAAAAATAAGAACTCACACACACACGTCCCAGGAGAGGCAGAGCCGTGTGGCTGGTTTAATGTGCCTCTGATTGGGGGATTTGAGTTGCTGATTGTGGATCTGTGTGCCAGATTCAGGCTGCTGTTGGCTTTATGATTTGAGTGTGTGGTTTCAGACGCTCTGCAGTGCTAATTTAAGAGCGCCAAAGCAATGATTACAGCACTGAACAGAACCACTGTCAGTGACCCGCATCAGAGCATGTCTCTTATTACACACACACACACACTTCTGTTGTTAGTATACACGGCTAGTTATAAACACTATAACCTAACCATACTCCCACTCCAGCCCCAACAGACAGCTTTCTGCATTTTCTCACTTAAAAAAAAAATTGTTCTGTATGATTTATAAGCTTGTTTCCGCATGGGGATCTAAAATTGTCCCCACAAGGTTTTTGGTCCCATAACATAGAGAATACCAGTACACACACACACACACATATACAAAAAGCATAAGCAGACAGCAAATGCATCAGAAACATCAAGCAGTGGTTGCTGCTGGGTTGTGTTTGCATTAGCATGCAGATTTCCTTTGTGTCTGAGAGATTAAGGATCTGGGCAGGTATTGCAGGTAATGCACAGGTTGCAGCTTTGATATAAACTACCGGTCACTGAAGAGTTACTTAGATTACAGTCCAGCTCCTGAAACGCATACAACATTCTTTCCTTCAGAGTTTGAAGTCTCTTCAGATCAAATGTGTGTTTTCTAAATGGTAACCAATTTATTTATGGATGTCACCCCAGTACAACATGTGATTTCTGTGATTGCCCACGAGAGATCATAAAGTTTGATGTCAATGACATGCAGCTCTTCTCAAGTTCACCTTTGTTTCTATAGTGTGTTTTTTTACATTTTCACACTGTTACAAAGCAGCTGTACAAATGAAAAATATCCAAAAATATTTAACAGTGAAAACTGAATTTGAAAATGGAAGAACAATGTAAACAATGATAATAACACAATGTACAAAGCAAATGTTGTAAGCTAATGTCAGCAGTCTCCCAGTAAGCAAGCCAACAGGGTGACAGTGGCAAAGAACCAAAGTGATGGAGGAAAAACCTAGTGAGAAAGCAAGCTTAGCAGGAAGGGCGAGTCCTCCTCTGGCACGCTACAGCTGCAGTCTGTAACTGTGATTGGTTAAAAGAGAGACGGGTTTGTTTGGGTTAGATCTGGATTAGCACTGGATTTGGATTTTAGTGACATGTCGGAGAATGAGATAAATAAGGAAATGCATCAACGAGGACGGGCCATGATGTTAATAATAAAGAACTGAAGAAGATTTCCAAGAGATGGCGTTATAGACATAAAAGTTACTGATTGCAGCTCTAACAGCGAATTGCTGTTACAAGACTGAATGTATGTGTGTGTGAACAGTCTAACTGTGGGGAAAACATTTTTTAACAGGCAACCAAGCAGATGAGCATTAAATAGCCCATGTCAAATTTTCAAAAGAAGTCCATCACATTTTCCAGTGCTTTTGAGTGGGCCAGGCTATTGCTGTAGTCATTGCTGTATGCCATGAGGATGAGCCCCTGACCGTGCCGGACAATATTCAGGATGAACTGAAGCTTGGTCGGTCTGTCAGATGTTGGATCGATCTGTAGCTGTGATCTGTAGCTGTGATCTGTAGCTGTGATCTGTAGCTGTGATCTGTAGCTGGGATGTGTAGCTGTGATCTGTAGCTGTCATCTGTAGCTGTGATCTGTAGCTGTCATCTGTAGCTGTGATCTGTAGCTGTGATCTGTAGCTGTCATCTGTAGCTGTCATCTGTAGCTGTCATCTGTAGCTGGGATCTGTAGCTGTCATCTGTAGCTGTCATCTGTAGCTGTCATCTGTAGCTGTCATCTGTAGCTGGGATCTGTAGCTGTCATCTGTAGCTGTCATCTGTAGCTGTGATCTGTAGCTGTCATCTGTAGCTGTCATCTGTAGCTGGGATGTGTAGCTGTGATCTGTAGCTGTCATCTGTAGCTGTCATCTGTAGCTGTCATCTGTAGCTGTCATCTGTAGCTGGGATGTGTAGCTGTGATCTGTAGCTGTGATCTGTAGCTGTGATCTGTAGCTGGGATGTGTAGCTGTGATCTGTAGCTGTCATCTGTAGCTGTGATCTGTA
>JAZGTI010000279.1:0-73331 GCA_036877585.1 Botia kubotai | reverse complement strand
CCTGGTGCAAGGAACACCATCACATCGGCATCTCTCTCTGACGCTGGTGAATATTACTGCAAAGCAAATAGAGAAAGCTTTAAAATCCAAAGTGAGACTTTGACAGTGAAAGTTAATGGTAAGTTTCTTGTTTCTTGTAGAGAGAGAGAGAGAGAGAGACTCCTTGAAGCCTTGATAAACACTAAAAAATTTCAAACAATAGCTGTAACATTAAGTAAACACAATTGTTGCCTCCATTGTAAAATATTGTAATATACAAATGTAAAATAATTTATTCTTGCTCCAAGATCGTCCACCTGCTGTGCTGAGTCTGGTCACTGATTTAAGTGACATAGCTGGAAAAGTGAATATCTTCACCCTGAAGTGTGAGGTCACAGATGAGAAAGAATGGAACTATACCTGGTATGAGAATGATCGCAAGCAGAACGAGTCTTCAAATACATTGGAAGTGACAGCAACTGAAGAAACGATTAAAAGTGAATATAAATGCAGGGGAGTAAGGACAGTGAGGCCGCAGTACTCTTCACTCAGTGAGGGGTTTGTGGCAAATAATCTTGGTAAGTATTGATACTATTTTTTGTATTAATATTTTGCCTAAATGTCATTTGTGTGTCATACAAATGGTTTGTGCATCAGGACAGTGTTAGGAATTGTCATAATGACCTTAGAATTATTCAACCAAAAGTTTCATATCATCTATTACCTTTAAGCAAAGTTTTTTTTGTAAACTTGATTTAATAGTCGAATACACAAAAGTATACTGCTACACTTGGATTTAATTACTTATTAATTCATTAATCATCACACCATTAAAAACTGACAACAGTTTGAGCCTACATATTTCATGCGTAATTGTAGCTGCTACAGCACAAAGTTGCATACTGTCTTGTTGCCTATAGATTACCTGTGTCCTAGATCAAGCTGGTAATTTATGGTCAGTTTGGTTTGACCAAGATGATCTAGATAATAAAACAACCTGATGACCACATGGTAGGGCTTAGTAGACTTTGGTAGATTGTAATCAAACTGGTTAGCTTAAAACCAGTAGGAACATAGAACTGATTTGACAAAACTTTTAATTATTCATTCATTTTATTTTATTTATATTTGAATCACATCAAACAGATTTGCTTTAAACACTTGCTTTAAATCACACTTTACCTGGCAATAGGTACTGTGCTCAGAGGTGTTAGCCAACATGCTAGCTCGTCCTTAAAATATATAACTATATATATATATATATATATATATAAAACAAATATATAAAAAGTGTTATAAATATAAAGGTTTTTTTTTTCAGAAATGTCTCCAGTTTTAATGAATGACTTGCTACTGATCAGTGTTGTATCTGAATAACTGACTGTAGTTATTCCAAATTTCTCACCCTTGTTGCAGTGTTCAAAAGGAAAATACTGCTAGCCATCTCAGGCTGTCTCATCTGCTGTATTGTAATTTTGATCATTGGATGCATTGTACTAAAAATCACCCGTAAACCAGGTAAGAAAATATAATAAATTAGACAAATCATGCTATTGATCTAATTAAAAATGTTTTTTTTACAAATATTTATAATAGCTTTTGTATTATTATATTAAATTATTACTTATGAAATGTAATTTTTTCCATTAGAAAATAAAGAGACAGTTCGTGAGAACTTGTTTATCTCAATAGCCGATTCCAAGAACCGTAAGTTTCAAATTGCATGTGTGTCTGTCCCAAGAAGTAAGCTAAATGTAAGAAAATTTCCCTTTTGAAGGGAAACTGTACATTATATAAATAAAGTAAATAATGTTTCATTTTTATATCGGTTGTTTATTGCTTTATTAATTTTGTACAAAATGTTTTTATTTTGTATATAAAAACAGTAAAATCTATGGTACCATCTGAGTATGTGTGTGTCTGTCTTTGTGTTTGTGAAATTTTCCCATTACTGTGTGTGGTTATTTGATCACTCAACACAGAAGCTACTTCACCCTTGATGGAGTACATGGACAACAAACCAACAGATAAAGGTACGACAAGTCTGATACTATGTATAAAACGTGAAACAAGTTAGTTGTTTGTTGTTTTGTTTTTACTTTTATTGAAAAATATATTTTACTGAAAAATCTTTCAGAATCTGGAGAAAAAGAGGAACTAATTCTGGATCGTATTTCTGTCAGTCATGTTGATGGTGTGATAAAGGGTAAGTCAAACTAACGTATCTATCACATAACTAAAAGAAAAATTATACCATGCACATCAAAGATAGGATTATAATCACTTTTCACATTGTACATGTCTTCAGTTTAATAATATTACATTTAAAGCTGCAATACATAACTCTTTTTAGGTAAAAAATAAACAACAATCAGTTATTGAGCAAATACATGACAGATTAGCCCCTTAGGCCCTCTTAACATACCAAACTTGTCTCAAGTTAAGAAAATAACTGCAAGTAACCTGCAATTTTATGTTTCAAACAGAGATGGTGATAGAGAGGCAACAGTTCCATATTGAAGCTTTAATGACAATTATGTTAACAGTACTAATACGTCTACATTTTTTCTAAAGGTGAGGAAACACCATCAGCAGAGGGAAACGGCCTAACATCTTTTAAAGGTATAATGAAGACTTAATGGCATTTTGTACTTAACCGTGGCTCTAAAATATGCATTGCATTTATTTAGCAATTATAACAACAGAGTATGTGCTTATTATAACATGTCTGTTCTAACTCTTCAGGAACCTAAAATATTTTCAGCAACAGCAAGATGGTGTTTCCCTCTTTTGCACTGAGGCAGCAAAATGATGTGTATTTTTCATAAGATTGCACTATATATTTTAATGCAGCACTTTGTCTATAAGCAATTGCACTTTCATATACAAAGGCTGGACAAAAAGAGGACAGTGATTGTACAGTAAAGGAAAATAAAAGAGCAACTTCTGTTACATGGTAGGAATTAGAATGATTAGAAATCAGATGTATAAACAAATAAACTGTATCTGTGCACATCTACTGTAGTACTTAGTGATTGTAATACAGCTAATGTTGTTTTGTTATTGCATTTTTTTGGACATAAAGCAAAAGCTTTTAATTGTTTCTGCTGTTATAAGTGCCACATTTACCAAACTAATGCACTTCTGTAGTATGTATGTCAGACCTGGGCATTTTACAGCCCGAAGGTTGACCCTTCTTGTCCAATATTTTGCATGGTCTGCAAAATATTTATTTACAGAAGTTAATGGGAAAGCTGTGTGCTTAGTTTGTGGTGCACCGGTCGCTGTGTTCAAGGAACACAATTTATGCGACCGGCACTATGCGACCAAACATGCAGAAAAATACAAGAAGTTGTCTGATAAAGAGCAGGTCAAGGAGTCGGATGCCTTGCTGACTAAACTGCAAAACCAAAAAGGATTTCTCACAAAACTTCACGCATCCAGCAATGCAGCTGCCAAGGCAAGTTATATCATATCGCACAAAATCGCTAGAAACAGTAAACCATTTTCTTTGGATCCACCTATATACGTGAACAGACTTTCTCAGTGCTAAAGTTCAACAAATCCAAACACAGATCCTCCATCACTGATGTGCACATCTTGTGCTGTTCTTCGCATATCCACCTTAGACCTTCAGTCAGGTTTCAGCGCACTTGTTGAATCCCAAAACTTGACTTGATTGACTTGACTCCCAAAACTTGAGAAAAATGAACAAAAAGACATCTACAGCATTTATTGCTTTTTGTATTTAGTTAGTTAATTGCTTACATTTGCAAAACAACTATGTAACTATGTAAACTCAGCATTTCTGAGTCTGTGTTAAAAATAAAATGACATACTTGATGTAATTCCTGTTTATAATTCCTTGATGTAATTCCTGTTTTTCCTGTTTATGACTTGTATTTTTGACTTACTCCACAATTTTATATATTTATTGTAATAGAATATCCTTATTCTTTTGATTACCAGTAGCATAATAAAAATTATATAATTTACTGCTCTTTACAGGTGGAGAATATTAATATCGAACATAGCTAAGTTCAGGTTATTATTGGTTCGGCCCTCAAACACAACTCAGGTTTCTCAGGTGGACCTTTGGAAAAAACAATTGCCCACCCCTGATGTATGTGCTTATTTTTTCTTTATTTAAATATGAAACAATACAAGTTTATAAACATTTTGTCACAGTTTAATTTCATTGTGTGCAATTCATTTAATGAATGAAAATCTATGGCTGTGTTTAAAATATTGCATACCACAATACATACCTAACTATTTCTGCAGTAGTATGTAGCTGTGCATAGTATTCAAATGTTCAGTAATTCTATATGACCTACAGCACTACATTTGCTAAAATGTACATTATAGAACAGAACACAAGTCAGTGTAGTATACAGTATAATTTTTTGGGCACAGTGCACTCTGCTTCACACACTGGGCCTGTCCAAATACTCAAACTTGTGGTCTTTTTACTGTTTTACTTCTACTTTCTTTTCTAGATGAAGTTGTGTTGAAATGATGTTGTAATATTTAGGTCTGTCATTCTGTTGGGTGGATACCGATATGCAGCTTTACATAGTATGGATGCATGATCAAAACTGTCATTGTAAAAATATTTTGTTAATGTTTTGTAATTACAAACAGCCTTAAGAAGTTATTTTTTGCCATTTGAATTTTTCTAATTGCAATAAAAAATTTTATGTTCTCAAGCACATCTTTGGATAATAAAGAAAAAAAGTAACTCCATATGCACTTGGGACATCATTGGTGAGGGGAGTAAAGGGAACATGTACACTAGCAGTCAAAAGTTTAGTATCACTTACTCATTCATATTATTTCTTCCACATTTGAATAATACTAAACTCATTAAAACTATCAGATATCACAAATATAGTTATGGTAATTATGTTGTGACTAAAGAAAATTCAAAATAAATCAAAGCATGTTATATTTTAGAGTATTTGTAGCCACATTGCCTAGAATTTGCAAAATGTCTCTTGGCATTGTATCTTGTAGTTGTTTCTTGAGGCATCACCCTGCGATGCAGTAATGGAGTTCCATCAGTGCTGGGCTCTTACTGGCTGCTTTTTGTACTTATTCGGTCCAAGTCATACAAATCTAAAACATTTTTTAATAAAATTGTAGTTTTCTAATGACATTAATTTCAGCTGGCGTAATTATATTAACATCTATATACAATAACTAATTTCAAACATTCAATAAAACACCTTCAGATTGAAAGACTTTTGAGATCATAAGAAACATTTCACACGTGATGATCAGAAGTGTACACAGAACTTTATTTTCAATCAGAACATTAAAGAAATAGTCCTCCCAAAGATTATATTTTGCCTATAAATTTCTCACGCATCCTAGAAGAATATCACTATCATCTTTCAGCTGAACATGTTTTATTATGGTTAAATTAAAAGGTCATGAGATAAGGAATCAAATTTCCCCTGATCATTTGACATATAAGAGGCCTTGGAATCATTAATAAATTGTGCAATAATCATAACTTAAAACATTGTGCTTGTCAATAACAAAAGCATTTAATCGTTCTCTAGAAAAAAACAAAGGTGAAATGGCAGGATTTGTGACGTCACAAGGTAGATTTGTTTTGATGTCCTGCACCAGAGCAAGACCAACAGTTACTTTTACATCATTGCATTGTTGGCTCCACTCGCGGTTATTTAGTCACAAAAAAGCAGAAACAGTCCTTGGCTGACAGATCAGCATCACAGCAACATCCTCTTTGTTTGGAATTAATCCACTGTGACAGCCTTCCACGTCACAGGCTGAAGAGAATACTTTGGAGGGGTGAGTGGACCTGAAGGCCTTCTTGCACTTGCATGACTGCAATAGCAATAAGATGCCAGTCAAATGCTGTGCTGTTTCTCACTATGCTGTTCATTGGCTAAGCCATTAGCCAATCATAATTTTAAATATTTTTGAATATTATTTGGTTGTGTTGTTAAAGGTGGCTAATATAAACAGAGCTACACTACTAAGTGGCTAAAACATATAGAAAATACATTTAAATATTGAGCATGTGCTGTGTGATTTAATTTGAAGACGTATTTTTTTTAATTCAGTACAATTGTAATATTTGACAAAAATATTATAATTTTGTCCTGAAAAAAAGTTTTTTGTGTTAATGAGGGTGTACTATGCAATGAGTTTCAATAAAAAATAATGTAAAAAAAAAAAAATTTAAAAAGGTATAAGGGGGCTATTATTAAAATGACATTTACATTTCGCTCCTTGTTGCTTTTGCTCGTAATACTCATGTTTGAGAGGTTTTTTTGATTTTCTGTAGGTGTTGTGACAGCCTTCAGTGGCACAAATTCTGAACGAACATAACAATGAGCAATATAGTTAATCTTTGTTAATATTAATAATGCTAATATAATTATTGTTAGTTTAATGTGCATTAGATAATGTCAAAAGTGACAGCTTTTTCTTTTAAAAAAGTATTAAAAAATACTAAACTAAACTAAACTAATGTTAACTTAATGTTAACTAATGTTAACTACAACATTATTGTAAAGTGTTACACTTGAAATAATACACCTGATTGAATACTTGCCTCATTAAAACTCCTTGGACCAACCTACAAAAATATATTTCTGGACAGTAGGGGGAGCCATTTCTATACTGAAATTGTTAGACAATTAAATAGACTATCTAACCTGTTTAATTTTCATTCGCAAATAAAAGTTCAAATGTCATTAGCATGCAGCATTTGTCTGGGAATATTCTGTTTTTCGCAGCCAATTGGTGTAAAAGCTGATTTTCCTGCCTGCTTTTTAGTCACAATGTACTTAAATAATACAACTGAGGTCATGAAAGTCAAAGACAGTTCAATTTAATCTTATTACAGAATTCTCTGAAAACCCATGCGGAACCTTCCCTGCATTGGTTGATTAAATTCATTACAAAATGAACACAGCCTGGTGAGAATCCAGTTCCTGCTGCGCTTGTTGACAAGCTGATTAATCTTGGGACAGCAGAGGGGAACAATTCAAATTACTACAAGTGGAAGCGTGTATGTAGTTTTATTTGTTCATGGGTGTATACACAAGCACTGTAGGAGAAAAGAGTGTTATAAAGGGAGTATATAGGAGTCTGAGACTATTATGTAGGACAGAAGAATGAGGGAGGAGCATGTGTTGGAAAAAATAATAGTACAGGAACATAAAAGGCAGAGGGCACTGTGGGTGAGTATGAGAGAGAGATGATGGAGTGGGTGTGCTGAAAGCTTCAAGCACTGCAGTATGTTGCAGTACCCAGCCCCCATTGACAGCGCAGCATACATGTTTAAAACCTTATTCTTTATTATTTTTCAAATGTTAATGTTGATGCATTTGACCGCACCCAATGCGGTGTAATAAAAAAACACGAGTTGTATATAATATTTCAGTCTTTCAAGTCAGCTTGTCACTCGAACTGTTGAGGTCTCTGTCAAACACCATGTTCTGTTTGTGTGTGTGTGTGTGTTAGGAATTCTCAGAATCTCAAGGTGATGTGAAGCACACATTGTAAATTCCACCTGAAATTACAGCAGGGAAGCAAGAGACATTTTTATATAGTGACTATAAAAATCTCTTTAACCGCTTGCGTCCATTTGTAATGAATTTGAAGTTTCATATGTTCTTGTAGCAGGTAGAGCTGGGGTGCTAGCAACACCAAGGTTATGGGTTTGATCCCCAAAGAACAATCAAAACATGTACCTTGAATGCAATGCTAAAGTCTGCTAAATGCAAACATAAGCTTTCTATATCAAACTAGAAAACATTAAGTTATAATTGTAATATTTTGTACTAAGCACTCTGTTCTGTCAGCCTATCAAGTGTCAGAGTAAAGTGCATCACTTGCTGTAGTCATCCAAATCTCAAAAGTTGTCATTAGTAGTTTAAATTTAAATACAAAAGAAATATTCATTGGAATTTGTTTTCTATATAACCCACAGCCAAATATCAGTGGATTAAAGAAGTTGTATTGACTTTAATTAGATAAACCTTTATTGATTTAACAATGTTGTAACATAGTAACATAAAAAACATAAAACATAAAAATTCTTACAAAACATTTTTTTATTGTCATAATAATTTTGCATAATAGAAATAACAAAATTGGCATTATATCTGAGATAAGAGAATTTCAAGCAATCTGGGAAACTGCCAAACCATGTATTCACAGGGTCTGTGAAACTGTAATAGGAGGAAACACATACTGTCCATACACTTTCTTTCGAGTTCAAATGTATTGAGTTCAAGTTTTATAATGAAACTGAGTCTGGCTCTGGCTGCGATGTCGGAAGTAAATGTGTTTATGTAAGTAAAGTAACAAATGCTCTGGTGTGGGGGAGATAATTTACTGCTCATATAACTCAGTGTTGTTTGACCACATTCAGTTTTTCAACTCTTTCAACTCTTGCTGTCATAAACTGTCTTATTTTTTTACACTTAAGCTGAATGAGCTTTAACTAAATATCTGTGATTAAACCAAAACTAAACCCCTACCATTCACTGGTAGTATGTCTTTATTATGTCTGAGGCAGCCCAATGGTATGGTGTGGTTATCTAAACCCAAACCCAGTCATCCAAACCCAACCATTTGCAAAAAAAATGTGCAAACAAATTTGGTAAAAAAAACATGCAAAAATGAATGTAAGGCTGTATTTTCATAAGAATTTATTTTTGTGAGGCTGTATCTTTTGTGTATTGGCATAAAACTTTGTATATGTATCACAGGCATGACCTGAGGGTACATGCACAGTTTCTTCACAGCTCCACCTACTGGTGCCGAGATGGCTACTTTATTTTTACTCCACCTACTGGCTACTTTTGCTTAAAATTTTGAAATGCTTTGTTCTAGAATCATGCAGGTCGTGTCCATTGATTTCTTGAGGCATACCGAGTCAGCTGATATTCAATGTTCCTTGGTTGGCCATTTTGGATGTCGACCATTTTGAGTTTTGTCCTACATTTACATTTATGCATTTGGCAGATGCTATTATCCAAAACAACTTGCATTGCATTATACTATACATTGATTCTGAGTATGTGCAATCCCTGGGCTCGAACCTATGACCTTGGCGTTGTTAACGCCATGCTCTAACCACTGAGCTACAGGAAAACTAAGGTCCTAAAGGAAAGGTCCTAAAATGCAATATCTTACAAATGCAATTAAGTATCTTATTATGATTTATTGGGACCATTCTCTGAGAGTAGCTGCAAAGTTTGCCGTCAGCAATCGCTTATAACCTTTGATTAATTTACCTGATTGTCATGTGTCTGCTGTTTTTAGATTCCTTGGCTCATGCCAAGTACTGCAATACAAAATTTGTCAATATCAACCACATTTTCTGTTGGCCATTTTGAGTTATGTAGAAAACCTACTCCTCGATCTCCTGTTGGGCAATACATCTGATCTGCATGCATGCGCACATCATCTAGAGACACTCCTGACAAAAATGTATGAAATCTTTTTTTACACCTCAGCAATTCTGTTGGCACAATGCCAAAAAGCATCTGAAGCTGTAACTCTGCAATGTTTTGGTGTAAGAACAGGAAAGTTTGCACATCATTGTGACCACATCCTGACTGTGTTATCAAAACTACATTGCCACCTATTGGTTAAAAATTATACACCATTTTATGCTGTTGTAAGTGGTTTTAGTCATTTTTATGTCTTTTTCTAAACTCTTCATCAGTTATGTTAAAAAATATTTCACTTTGAGAATTTTTTTATCATAACTGCTTGCATCTATATTTTTATTTCTAAGGTTCAGGCAGACACTCTGTGTCTGCTTAGCCCAGACAACTAACAGCAAAGTCCTTCATTACGTGATTGGCAAATAACCAATTTCACTCGACGACCAAAGCATTCGTTCATCTTATGGAGACTTCAGCTCAGTTACTGTAAGTAAAAAGATGCATGCAAAGACAAAGGTCCTGTATATACTGTAAGCCTATTCTACATACTGAATATTGTTGTTGGCTTTTCTGTCATGTAAAGACTACACAAAAGGAAAAGTAAAGCAGATTTACATAATTAAACTTATATTATTTACAGGCAAATTTGTTGATGAACAGAGGCTGTAATTAGCAGAAATGAGAGCACTGTTACCATCTGAGCCCACGTGGTTGAAATGATCCTGTCCAGGCATTAGCTGTAGTTTCCATTGACGCTGCTGCTTTCTGCATGTCAGTGCTTGAAGCTTTGTGTGTGCGTGCTGCAGAGTGTGTTTCAAATGAGCTTTGAGTTGCACCCTCATTTCGTGTGGTGCTGCAAGAAGTGCAGAGAATTATGGGAGAGAAAGAAAGAGAGGGAGGAAAATTTTTATCTAATTCAAACCTCCAAGAATAGAGATGGTAAGAATAGAGAGGAGAGGGAGACAGAGAGGGAGAAGGGGGGATAGGGAGTTGTAGCAGGATAAAATGCAGGCAACACTGCAAAAATGCTGCAGTGAGCTGCATAATTAATCCAAAGGGAAGGCTGAGAGGGTGGAGTTAGAGGCGGGACTTGACAGTGCAAGCATGATTGAGTGTGTCTCTGCTGGTGGAGAGCTCCTCTGGTGTTTTGCATTACTGTATTCCCTTTGTACTTTATGCTGATCCCAATGTGTTCTCAGAGGAACACAATGGCAGTCTCTGTGATGTTAGGAGGAGATTACAGAAGAAAGAGGGTATCTCAGCATTGCTGCTATCAATTCATATTCAGGCAAAAGGACAGTCCTTTAAAAGAACAGTACGGTACTCTCACAGGGTACACACTGTTCTCTGCATGTCTGTAAAGCTCATATCTTCTATCTCAAATGATGAGAATTAGTCAGATTCTGCTTTGTGTTTTTAACTAGATTTGCTTCTCTTGATGAAAATATCAAGACAGAATAAATGTTGTGTGTATGTGTTTTTAGTAATCTAAGGTTGTATGTTCTGCATAATAAAATGCAGAATCAGAGGTCTTGTTATTCAGCATGTGTCTTGTTGTCATTCGGCTGCACAGAGTTGTCGTGCAGCATAAGGGCGGCTTAAATGTGAAATATATGCAAGAAAGAAAAAACGAATCACAATTCAGTATGCAAATTTACATTTACATTTATGCATTTGGCAGACGCTTTTATCCAAAGCGACTTACATTGCATTTTACTATACATTGTTTCTGAGTATGCGCAATCCCTGGGATCGAATCCATGACATTGGCATTGTTAACACCATGCGCAGGAAATCCAAATAGCTAGTAGAAGAAAGGCATGACATTTATTTGTAAAAAACATCTGAGTATGTAACATGAGAATATTATTATTGCTGTATATTTTGAATGCTGTTTATTCTATTAATGCAGGAGATTTTCACATTGACGTAATATGTAAGGTTTACAACTTGCATTACATGGTGTCCTCCAACCTTCAGAACTCAGGTTCTTTTCCAGGACAGAAGTTCACAGTAAGTGAATACAGTGTCCACAGAGAAGTTATTTTATGGCTTGAATCAGCAGAACTGTCTGAAGGAACATGGAGGTGGTTTGAAAGAAAAGGTCAGCTGTGAAAGGTCATCTTTGAAACTGTGTTTGCACTTCAGATTTTGTTTTTGGAATGTAAGGTGTGTGTAGAATGTGCTGATGTGTGATGATGTGCTGGCTTCATGTCATTGGATGCTTACAGAATATTATGCAGTGCATCTCCTGGTATGGATGGCAGAACCTAATGTTTGCCTTTCAGCTTCAATCAAGTGAGCTCTCCTCTGCTGTCTGGAGCACTTCACATTGTTCCAGATGAACTCTGAGTGGCTACAGATGCACTTCATGATGTTCCACTGAAGATCACCGTAGCCATCGCTGCTGGCCTTGGTGCTGAATGGCTGCTTGTGCGAAAACCAGCCTGGCCTTTATATTTGTGGCACAAATGCAGAGACACTCGTATAAAAAAGTGCACATGGATGTAAAACTTTACCCTATTGCATACTTGCAATATATCTTATAGTGATCAATGTGAAGTATAATGCAATGTAAGTCGCTTTGGATAAAAGCGTCTGCCAAATGCCTAAATGTATGTAAATGTAAATGTAAATGTAATGTATCTTTCTGTGGTCATAACCATCACAATAAAATGACTTCATATTGGATCATTATTAATGCATATCCGTAGTAGTCTCTCAGTAATGAACCTCCATATTCCTTTGAAAACGTTTGTTTAGATGTAGACATTTTGTCAGTGGGCTCCATTAAGGTGAATTAAAGTCAAGACTCTCAATGTTTCTGTGCTGTAGTATATTGGCTCCATGTCCACCATCTGCTGTCTGCCAGAGAGTGGACATATGAGGCAGGAGAGCGCAGAGGAATCATTGATCAAAGCTGCTGTATACTTTTAGTGTAGAGCAACAGCAGACCTACATAAGCGAAAGAGAGACAGACTGGCCCCCTAAGACCTGAATACTAAATGAGGCCTGTACACAGAACAGTTCTGCCCATTTGGCACCTGTGCTGACTAACCCTAACAGAACTAAAAACAATACAGGTACATATATTGCAATAATAGAAATATTAATTATAAAAGAATTTAAGAAATTAATATATTAGTTAATTAATTTAAATATTTTTACTGACATAGCAACATTATAATATATGAAATACAAATATGTACAAATTGTACAGCAGTGAAGTGTGAATAAATGTCACAGAAATCTTGCACGATTCCAGTTTACACAGGTAAACATTATCAAAGTCACCTTTTAAAACTCACACTTTTATAGCCACATGACATTTCCCATCTTATGTGCATGCTAAACAGTGGGTAATGTTAATCTGCCCATTTAAGGTGCTGTCCATATCGGGTTTGCAGGGGTCCACTCATTTGTGGACATTAAAGCTTACAGCAGTTCAGCTCTGCAGGCTGATACCTCTACAATTACCACAGAGCTGCTAACTGAGAATCGATTAGTCCTGTCCTCTCTTACCCCGGCCTTGATTGATTGTTGATCCAATCCAAGATTACACAGCCATGTGAAACCTGCTGATAAACATTCACACCTTGCCATTGACTTCAGTTCTGGTTTGTGTGTGTGTAAAGTTACAACTACGTCAACAGTATAAGTTGACAAGTAAAAACGACATGCTTTCCATATTATTATTATTATTATATTAAATATTACATTATTTATCATTTCCATAATTTTTACAGTGGGGTTGTATTTGTAACCATTAGACTGCCAGAGTTATGCAAAGCAAGATATATCATGCCCAAAGCTTTGACATAAAGCCTGCTAAATGGTTTTTTTTCATATTGCAAAAATTCCCCCAGATTTTAAGAAGTTGAGTAAAATACCTTAAAGCAGGGGTAAATACAAACATTTTACTTTTGCCTAAGGCAAACCAAATGTGCCTCATGTCTCTCTTATAAATAATGCACTCCTCCCTGCAGAGTGTTACTGCTCACAATAATCTTAGAAATAATCCAAGCAACTGGCCGAATAATACATGACACAAATACATTTGTATACGCTACAAAAACAGAAACATCTGTCTGACACACATATACATATAATGATCACTTTTAAATAGCACACTGGGTAAGAACACACCCTGTGCTAACTGTGTCCCACCCCTCACAACAGTCATATTTATTTATGAGAATATTTGTTTGTTTTACTATTTATGGCAACTTATAAATGATGGATTCTGTCTTAGGTGGAAGCACTAACTATTACACAGTGATCTTTAATGTTTTGCTCTGTGTATTGATAGATTTTTTATATTTGTCTGAAAGCAACAATCTATTTCATTGAACTACAGGGCTCCTTAGCTCTCAGATCTAACAACCTGGGTTCACAGCTGCTTGGTGCAGTACAAAAAACATTTGTTGCTGGCCTTTATTTAACACAGTTAACATTAGTCAAAGGACTATTACATAAAGTCTAACTCCTATGTCAATCTCTTTATGTTTATAGTCATAATAATCAGTTACGAATTGTTTACACAAACATTAATGCAGATCTTCCAATAGAAAGTTGACATGATGTTAAAATATTACCAAAAACATCAAAAGCATTTTGTGTTGCATAATTTTCCAAATTGTATATTTAAAACAAAATGCTGTAATAAAAAATATTGTTCGTTTTTCAAAAGCTTGAGGGACTAAAGGTTATTATTCATTGCCAGTTAGTCATCTTGTATTAGTTTCACTTTTTGCCTCTGGGAAAGATTATAAGAATTTGCATTACTGCGTGAAAGAACAAAGCATGTTCTTATGCACAACATGAAAGACAGCTGAACTGAATTTAAAGTGAGTGTAAAATGTCACAGTACACAGTGATCCTTGTTTTGAGATGTGTTCAGCATTAAAGCGATGTCATTCAGCTGTGATGGGTGAAATATTTAGTGCATGCTCAGTCACCTCACACGTAGGAATTTCAGAAAGGGACTTCTGACTGAATTTAATTTGAATTATAAATGAATTGTGAATTGATTAGTTTGCAGGAGGCATAAACGGAACTAGTCAGACCTGGTTCAACCTATACATAATTCGTTGGTGTCTTAGAACATATTAAAAATTTGAGATTCAAAATCTAATGACAGGAAAGGTTTGGGATGGTGATACATTTAAAACAAAGAAGCTTTATATAGACTTTTTATTTGTATAATTTCAAACAACATGTAACCGCATGATACTATATAGAAGTCCATTAATAATCAGCCACAAAGAGTTGTAATTAATCAGCAGCGGAGTGAACATTATTCTCAGGTGTGACCGTTTGGAGCTGTAAAGAGTGCCAGTGATAAATGGACCTGGTTCTCCACTCAAGCAGCAGTGCTTGTGTTGTCCAGGAGAACAGCTGGTGAAAGCCAGTCACCGGCCAACACATTTATCATCACACTGTTTAGGAAGAGAGGAATGTCCTCCATAAAACAGATGATCAAATCCAAAAAGGAAGAAAGGTGAACCACAGAGTTATGTGGATCTGGAGCACCTCCGGTGAGATACCTGTGACCTTAGACAGCACGACCACAAACCAACCATGGACTGACAGACCACCTAATCCATATTGTGCATAAATATACTATGAACTTTAAAAAAATCATATCTGATTGCTGGTCTCATGCATTTTTGTATTGTGTAGACATTGTGTGGAGTTGAAGTTCAAAGACCTAGTTATAGTGCACATTTTTAAGAAAGAACTAGTTGTTGGATTTGCAAAGCATTGACAGCTCTATGCTGGAAATCAGCATGCTGGTTTTCAAAGTTTTTGTCCCAAAAATGTTCCCAGTGTGCTAAATATCTGACAAGTGCCACCATGTGGCAAAACAAAAGTGGAAAATGATTTTTACTATCAGCTTTTGAAAAAAACATAAAGCACCAGAAGTACCATCAAAGTACCTATATTTCTGGTCTACTGAACACATACAATATATGGTTTGAGTGACGTTCTTGTGTGAATCATGACCAATAACAAAATACCAAGTCTGAATGTTTCTATTTCAGTTACATGTCATTGTAATTTGAATGATGTCAATTAGATGATTACAGCTGTATCTTGTGTCTTGTGGTTCTATCAAGTGTATCAGGTGGTTCTTGGCCAGAATAAGCTAAACTTTGAAACATCACACTGTGAGACAATATACTAATTGTTTGGCAATAAACCTTAGGTACTATAAGAAGGGTTTAATGTTTGCATACCTCATTAGGGGGACACCACTATACCCAGGGCAGTTGCATAACAGTTAGCACCAGCAGTATCTCAGCATTTCAATGCCATGTTGGTTTGCTCATCTGTCTCTGTTACAGGTGCATTCAGTCAGTGCAGGTTTCTTCTATTGATGTGCATGTCAATATGCTCCTGCCCTGCTTTTCTCCACCACTCTGTCTTGGTGATTTAGTCATCTCACTTGAGGCACAGCATGCATCCCAGACATATTTATAAAGGGTTGTGGTTGTTTTAAGGTCTCATAGATACAGGAGGGGATCTAATGCTTCAAACCCTGACATAAAAATATGTTTGTTCTTCTTTGATGTGGGTTTGAGTACTGCTGTAGGTGAAAAGTTTTTGTTTTTTAGTTGATTTTACACTGCCTCACTGCCTGCTCTAACCTCCAGCTACATGCAATATTGAATGTGTCCTGGAATTGTATATTTCTGTCCTTGGAGTAACTGGTACTTAGTGCCCGAGTTTAACATAATGTTATTTGCTCCCATTGTGAGAAGCTTTTTGATGTATGTGTGATTATATTTTTCACCCCATCAAATTGTGCCAATTTTTTACATCTTTTAAATATAAGTTGTTTACAGCATGTTTTGATTTATCTGACACAAAGAAAAAAAACTATGCTGCAGTAGATCCAAAGTGGGCATGCCTTTATATACAATTTATCAGCATTGCACATAAATACTAGTAGTGATGACGTGTGATGCTCTTTAGACCTTATTTACTATCTTGGAAACGTTAAAAATCTCTAGTGTTAAACTGAAGAGTTATTTATTTGGGATTACTGGCAGTGAGTGCTGGAGTATATAATAGAGTATGTAATTTGTTACACTAAATAACTTGAACTGGTATAATCTATTATACCTAATCTATATATTACTGTTAATCTGAGGCAGAGTCCTAGCTGTTTGCAGTGGGGCATTTCCTGAAATCTCTGGAGCCTTCAGCATATTTTTGAACATACAGAAGGCAAAAAGGCGTATCTTTTTAACTGAGCACAGCTCTGCACGCAGTATCAGCCTTTTTCAGACAAAAGCCAAACTCATTACATAACCTCTATGCCGGCTGTGATGGACACCCAACTGTCTGCAATCTGCCAAGGCACACAAACTCTGCCATTTTGGGCTGTATTTACTCAATGAAAAAGATCAAAACGTGTCTCTCTTCAACAACCTTTTTGTTTGGATCCGTTGGAAACTGTTTGAAAGCAAAGCCAGGGCTGTTATTTACACGTAACCATGTATTACTCAATATTGCTATATTGCCTGGTATTTGTTGTGAAGTAGGCTTAAAAATCCTAATAGCCTTGTGGACATCAAACAGCCTGGCATGTCAATTCAATAAACATGCATTTTCAATTTTGTGACAGTATGAAATCTCAAAAGTCAAGCTGTGAGGGGCCCCGCAGGGGTACTGAACATACTCGAGCATTTGCACCTTTGTACTTCAGTTCCCTTACCGTTCCAGAGTTGTGGTATTAGGTTTGGCTGGTCACACCTGCACACATGTCTGATTGTATTTCTGTCTCCAGAGGCCTGCTTTTGTGTTGGTACTGCTTAGGGTTAAATGAAGGCCTCATTTTCAATTTCGTTCCACAGGCTTTGGGTGGACTGTGATGTGTCGAGAGAGCCCCGGAAGAAGGGGGGGTGTGTAGGGATATTGCGGTCCTGCCAGAAGAGGCAGGGCTGGCAGGAGAACTGGCTTTGAGGAAATGGAACAGAACGCTTTGGTTATTCAGCGGCTTTGCCATGTTACAGCAGCGGACCTTTGGGAGCATGGATATTGACTTGGCTGATGTGTTAACCCAGTAATCAGTGCTGTGGATTTAAATACTGATATTGCTGATAACATTTACCGATCTGGTTGTGGGTCACTCTAAGCTGTAAGCAATTCTAGGCATGTCTGGTGTTTGGAACTGTTTTGAATGGTTTGGTATTTAATTCAGCCCTGTGTAACCTAGCTACAAAATTTCACTAGTGTGACAATAGCTGTTTTTTGCAGTTTGTCAAAAAACAAGCTACTCTTTTTACTCAGTATTTCCACTCGGACTGGGAATACACTCATTTTAGTAAATCTGTTGTTTGAACAATGAAAGATTAATTAAATACTGCTTTTCATGTTTGTGACCAACTAAACTTTATGGTGTTTACTAGTTTTATTTGTGAACGAGTTATTTGTGAATGTATCTGTCCAAATGAATACTTTCTGATAGATGCAATATATATTTATATAAAGTAATAGCTTTGAATAGCTTAAAAGCAGTGTAGTTAATTTTTGTTAGCAGTTTACTGTGTGGCTAACTAATTCTTCAAAAGAGTTAGCTCGACTTTGATTAGATTTAGTATTTAAAATTATGAGGAACTTTTCAAGTTTTGAAAAGTAGTTTTGGAAGCAACAGTTTTAAAGTAGCTTCCCTGCTGTGTCGTGTATCACAGTTCGCATGGCTTAATAAGGTCTTTAAAATTTCTAGGTGAGGGAATTTCTAAGTTCTAAGAGAGAAAAACATTAGGATCTGGAAACATTATTACTTGAAAGGTTTTCCTTCTATAGAATGTTTTCTAAGCAAGAAAACCAGCTTTTGTCACAGTCAATTTCACTTTGTTATCTTTGCTTTAAAGAGTGCATTTATTCTTACTTTTAAGAGTGGTTTTGCCTTTTACGGCGTGATAGGAGTCACATGTAATTTTGTCCCCTATTCTATGGCCATTGATGTTTTCTCATTGCTAAAATTGAATCATCAGAGTGGACAAAAGTGCTTAGTGCTTTTAGTCTGGACACGAACAAAACAATTAAGCAGATTCACAACCATCGGGGGCTGCTTTGTCTTCTTGCTTGCCATTTGTCCTCCTGGGAAACAAACAAGTGAGAGAAAGATCCAATTACATCCTTCGAGAAGGAACAGAGAGGCAATTCTCCTTAAAGTGATTGTCTCAGATCTGCCACATTAGGTTTGTTTCTTCATGGTTTGGGTGGACTAACAACCATAATATTATCAAGTGGCTGCAAGGTTCTGGCTCTGAGCGTTTCTGTTTGGGTCCATGTGGTTTTATTTGAAACGGAATTCCTGCCAATGAAATTTATTCTAGAAGGTCAGTTCCAATTGATGCTTCCTGGTACCTCCAAGGTGCATTATGGGTAGAGCTAACAATGTGGGTGTAATTTTGTTATTCGCTTGATTGTACTGTGTCAAAACAATGCTATTCTTCATGTGCATTGCTGGTCTTTTGCGTGTCTTCATGGTAGACATTTTTCTTACATGGTAAGAATGATATAGTAAAAATGTGATATGAGAGATTCACTTAGACTATTGGGGGATGAGGTAGTCATGGACGAATAGATCGTTTAATGCACTCGCACATTAGCACTAATTTCAAGAAACGGCAGGAGCCTTAAAAGTGCTGTTGAGAGATGAGGAGAATGCATGTGTGTATGACAGAGGAGGGAAAGCCTGTGGAGAGATAGAGATTAAGACAGTTTATCTCTGACATCTGCATCTGGATATTGGAGTTATAGTTATTATTGGGACTGGGATTGTCCCAGAGACATTCTGCTTCATGGCGTTTGTTGTTTATAGCAGTGGTTCCCAGCTGGATTTAATCATAGACTATAGGTATTAACAAGATGCTGCAGTCCTATTACTGTGAATGGAAATTGCAATACGGCTGCTCTCTCTTCTTAATACAACCACTCTCACAAAGGAAGTCCTGCCATCCAGTGTAAAGAACCAATCATCAATCGATACAGACCAACTCTCTGGGGAAGGGGCTCTGTACAGAGTGTAGTGATGCACTTACCAGCGTTTGCGCATGCGCAGTAACATTTCTTATGGAAGTTGACATCCTTGACATTTACCTTAGTCACTGTCACTTTGGCCAGGACAAATTGAAAGTCATACCTGTTGTCAAATATGGTCAATCTCAATTGTGTAAACATTACTGCCCTACTGTGAAATTACAGACCCTCCTTTGTAGGCTTAAGTTATGCATACTTTTTAAAATCAAAATCTAACCTTGATATAGAACAATACAACCTAGCAACAGAGGTTTGTTCTGAAACAAATGGGTGTGCTAGTATGTGGTAATTCTACAGCTGCAGGGGAGGGCTGTGATTTATAAGGTATCCTTTATGTGCTACGCCAGCTATTACTTCAAACCCCACCCCCAACAATTCATCTGAGTCATTTCAATAATTGATAGTTGCCCGGAAACTCTGAGAGGGGCTGACAAAAGACTAATACTATTCATGAGACAATGTGTGTGACTCTATCAGTTAAGATGAGAAAAACATTCATTTTCATTGACTTGCACAACACCATTGATTGAGAATTGATATGGCAGCACAGTTCTGTCTCTCATCATGGCATGTTCTAGTCAAATGACTGTGCACATGTGCACTGACCAGATGCTTTTGGGTTCTGTGAGAGAGCTGTCTTAGTCACAATCATAAAAGCTATTGATTACTCCCCCATTTACACTTTGAAGCTTATTCTCAGCCTTTGGATTTGTTATGGGTTATCGGCATCAGATCAATACTCCCAGCAGTGGTCATTTGTTCTTTTTTCTCTGAGATTCAGTGCACACCAGATCAAAGTTGAAGAAATTTGGTGCTCTACGTATGAAATATCCTATATGAGGATTTGTAAGGTATTCAATGAATCTCTGGTTGTATGAAAGATTTACCCTGTTGTACAATCAAGCTTAAAACTGTTTAAAGGAATTACTGCTTTTTAGAACATATGTGGTCACTGTTTTCTAGCTGAACTGACCTTGTCATTAGCTGGTTCAGGGTGAGTTAGGTGGTTGATTAGCTGGACTGTTAGTTTATGGGCACCTGGCTGAACTAGTAGACCATCTGGGTCAAGGCACCTGCTGCCTCAACGTAAAGAGGATCAGCCTAATCTTTCCTTGGAAAGCTAGTTTTGTTGCTGGTCCAGGGTGGTGATCCAGCTCTAACTAGCTTGAACAAGATGGTTTATTAGATGGTCTTCACTAGCTGTTCACCTGCTACCTTGTTTCAAAAACCAGTTACTGCAACATGTTAAGATGATTTTAATTGTATTTTACAGAATAGGATGGTTTCGTGTCAGTTATGTCATCATTGTAATTGTTTTTTCTCTAAGCTGTAACTCCCATATGTTAAGCCAAACTAAAAAGTGAATGGACATCAGTTATCAGAAGATGTTCTCTCAGTCTGTTTCTGATGAACAAGACAACCCCAGTATGAGGGCTGGGCTATAGCGGCCAAGAGCACTCTGCCAGTGCCAGCACCGTCCCTCCCCTGCTCCCACAACAATCTGTTTGCAGGATGCTCTATCTGGAGGTATTCCCTCAGCTCAGCTAACACATCTGAAACACTATACCGAACTGAAGAGGGCAGAGAGAGAGAACGTCTGGGTGAACACTTAGAGAAAAAAAGGGAATATTGGTTTTGGGTTACTTGCATTGGTTTTTGGATTTTTACTCCTATGGTAACACTGAGGGCTGTAAAATTTTTTAGCTCAGCATTTTAGTCCAAAACCTATATGGTATAAAGTACCCACAATTCTTTTAGCAGGGGCTAAATGCTTATTCAGGAATTATGTTTTTTATTGATCGCAGCTAGTTATTCATCATGATCGAATGATGAAGAAGATCATTATAACCAGGCATATATTTAAGAATTCATAGGCCCAAGACTACAGTAAAAGGGAGGGACCGGTCCCTATATGCTTGTAATTATAAAGATGGTGTTTAGTGGGCCCCCCTTGTCACAAATCCCAAGGTCCACCCCTAGTATGTTAGACTGTGGAAGCGCTTCAAACTTTCACTCAATCTGCAAGATGAGGAATCACACTGTGCAAATTGCATTCAGCATTAATTCTGCAGGCACAAATGAGCTACGTGATTTGCACAATACCTTCAGTGCGCCGGACATAACACGATGTGTGCAAATAAACAACTCTAAACAGCAACTCAATCACTCTGAGGGAATTTGCTGAGAATGAATTATGTGATATTTTTAAATCTCCACTGCAGTTTTAGCAGGTTATGAGTCACTGCAGGCCTCTGGCTACAACTGCCTTAAACTAGAAATACGTTGCTGCTGTAAAAATGTGTTAGATTAGAAATCTGTAACCATGGCTCTCATGAAATGTAATTATTTAATCGCCTCCTGGTATGCACAAAATGTCTAAAGCAGGCCAAGAGAATTCTCCTTTTGAAGATCTTAATTTAAATGTACACTATGCTATTATCTGTTTAAATGTGGGGGGAGCTCTGATGTTGCGCACTCTTTTTGAGTTCCATACTGCATGTCCACACTGAGCTACGCCTTATGAACAGAAGTCACAATGGTTTTGAGCTGAGGTCACCACCTACAGGAAATGAAAATCACAGATGAGATCTCTTTAATACACCAATTGTTTTGCCTAGACACCAAGGAGATTAAATTAAAGAGAAAATGGAAACATTTCTTTAAGCCTCCTGTGTCTCAGATATTTCTTCTGAGAAACAGAAGAGGCTTTAACAATGTCACAAACTGAGCTCAGATTTGCCAAGTCTGCAATTAAAAGTAAATATTGAAGTGAAAATTTCAAAATGAACTCAAACTTTACTAATCAAAATAATAACCAAATCCAGATTATTTAATCTACAATCTTAAAAGTAGTTTAACCATTGGCAATTTTTTTGTTCCATTTAAGTCAAAAAGAGCACATTGTTGAAAGTAATTGCCCAAGAAGCATCTTACACTTCTGTTTCACTTGTGTTCAGTGTTGTAGAAACAAGACGAGACCATGTTTTGGAGTAGGTGTAAGACACTGAATACTGTTGTATAGTTAAAACAGTTACATATTGATCTATTTTTGAAAACATCACAAGATGTTCTACCCAGAATAATCCAATCCTATCTGTTAATGTGAATAAGCTTGCACCAAGCATGCGACTCATGTTTGCTACAAATATTGACAGTGCACAAGGATCGAACGATCCAGCTCTCATTGACGACTTGATGGAGAAATGGGAAAGGCAGCCTCTTTCTCTTTGGCTTAGAGTGATTGAGGTGTTATTGATTTCATTTTCATCAGCTCTGAAGGAGGCAGACACACTTAGGGGAGATGGGTAATTTTTTTGTGACATGTAATGAAAGCCTCGCATGTCTCCAGCTGTCTCTCTCTTGGGGCTCGTGACTGAAATCACAGCAGACCAGCAGGAAGTACGGTTGCGTTAATGCATTTGGCAGACCCTTTTATCCAAAGCGAATTACAGTGCATTCAGGGTATACATTTTTATCAGTATTTGTGTCCCCTGGGAATCAAACCTATAACCATTGCACTGCTGATGCAATGCTATATCATTTGAGCTACAGAACTCGTACGTGCATTAACTCGTACGTCAGCAATGAATACTGGGAAGCACCAGTTAAACCCAATAACTGCCTGTGATTCTCATTAACTTAATCACACTGTTATGGTTTTATTTTCTGTCCTGAGGACTAATGGGAGTCTGAGCACTCCAGTGCCTCCATTAGCTACAAAAAATGCCTTTGTGTTGATTTGAGGTTGAGGAAATTGTATGTTGCAGCAGGACTACTGTGTCACATTGCCAGAGATGCGTACCTATATAGTATGATGCAAATTGCGATGCATTATACTGAAAGTTGATTTTCTTTTTTTTAAGGGATTTTTACAAATTAATTTTCTTTAAATTAAAATATGAAACCATTTAAATGTGTATGTTCACAGTCATTTTGTTTACTAGTGATAGACTGGGCAGGCCATACCGATTAATCTGGCGATATTTACTTGGTGGTTGTCCAAAATGCAGTTCTTATCAAATCCAGGAAATATGAATATATACTCCAATTTTATCATGGCTACCTGTCAAGTTCCATATTACAAACAAGATATTGCTTACAAGGCCTTAAATGTGTTAGCTCCTGTATATTTAACTGATCTTCTATCACGCTACAAGCCAACATGCTCTTTAAGATCACAAAACTCAATGCAAAGTCCACTACTTCCTGATACTGTTCAGGTCTCAGACACTCTCCTCAAATTCAAATCTAGATTAAAGACACAATCTAGATTAAAGACATCTCTTTAGCCAACCATTCACATAATGCATCTCATGTACTTGTATTCCAGAATGGATCCAACAACGATCCAACCTTCTTTAGATAATGCAACTGTGTAGAAATGACGCAGAGGACTTGGGATAATCATTACTTCGGTTTAAATGCATATACAATATAAGCCAACCTGTACCTGTAAAATTCTAAATTAACAATCTAATTTGACAATCAAACAATTTACAGTATTAATTTTCTGTTAAGCGGTTTTGAAATATGTATTGTGAAAATGCTACACAAGTAAAAGTTAACTAAACAGTCGCTTTTCTAAAGCGACAAAATAAAGACAAATCAATGTTTCACATCTATTTTCTTGTTAATGTGGTAAGTAGGATATAATAATGTACAGTCAGGCAGTTGTTACTGCAAAATAAACCCCTTTAAAATAATGCAACACTCCTCTGGTCCTGATCATCCCGTCAAGCTTTGTTTTGCGACTGGCTGACTTGACATTATATCTTAAACATCAGTGGAGCTCTTCTCTCTCACATTCTGTCTTTTTCGGCTGCAGCACATTTCAAGCAGCACAACCTTAACGCTCTGCAGCCCCTCTTTTGCAACATTCAGCCAACCACACCATGATCTCCTCTGTCCAGAAATGCCATTCAAACTGTATTTGTACAGTCTCATGGGGTGCGTATCTGCAAAAAAAACACAGGGTGATTTAAGGTCACTGAGTTTGATGGCAAAAGCAGAGGAACTGATTACCCCACCGCGCAAGAGGCGAATAGAAAAGATGACAAAAAAAAGAAGCAGAGATGTATGCAGAGCTGTGTGAGCAGAATCTCCAATCATGTGGCTTCAGAAAAGGACAGAATGGGAAGGGTGGGGGAAGGAAAGAGAGAGAGAGAGGGAGTGTGTGAGTATTTGGGGGGGGGTTCTCTGTGGGAGAGAGAAAGTGAGAGAGCGAGAACAAGAGGAGGGGAGGGGAGGGGTGTATGTGTGTGTGTGTGTGTAGTGCTGCAGTAGTCGGAGGGGATGACTGCAGTTTCTCGGGTTGATGGAAGAAAGCGTGTAGGAGACATTCACGCGCCGTTGAAACATTAACCCCTAATTGCCTCATTCATTGAGGATTAGGACCAAGGAGAACACAGCAGTCAGGTGTGTGGCTTTTGAAAATGCTTTTTTCTCAAAGGTGGTACCGAACGAGGAGCCGTGCAGTGCTGGACGACAGAAAGATTGTTCGCGGCACTAGGCGTTTATGACTTAAACGTGCAGTGGAAGGGAAGCCCATTAGAGACTGGGCTCTGTGTTTAGTGGAGTACTGCAGTGTGATTCATACATTTGTGACTGTGTCTGTCTTGTGTAACTCTTTTAAAGCAGCATTCTGTATTTACGCCGGTAAAAAAGTGTGGGCTGGGCTTTCTAAACCTGAGTTGGTGAGTGGAAATGTTTAACTGATGTATTAAGTTAAAATTTGTTTTAATGCAGCAGTGCTTTGGGTACTTATTCGTATCGGCTAATCTAGTCACTAGACTGTGACAGAAATTACCGTTACTCGCTGATCTGGGGTCAGTTGCCTTTCACACCTCATAGTGGCTGGAGTTTCACACTGGTCATGGGAAGCTGGTCCCAGAGCAGTGTGCAAGGACAAAGTCAGACACGGGGTTGTGACGGGCGTGTGGCCGTTTGACTATGTCTGTGCGCGGGTGCAGAGTGTTTTCATGACTATTTTCCTGACAGCTGCTGTGTTTCCCCGGAGGGGCAAGAGGAGCAACACCCTCCTCTGCTCCAGTGATCAGAGGCAAGACAGTATGCTGCGGCTCTCTGCTACAGCTGCTGTACCAGCAGATTGCACAGGGAAAGACCACAGACAATGGAGAGCATTAAAACAGGTCTGCGGTTGAGTGTGAAGAGGCGAGAGCTGGATGCATGCTTTTACTGCCGATTAAATGCACTTTATCATTGGGTTTTAACCTTGTGTTATGTAAAGAGAAACACTGTTTAGCTGCTATGCAAATGTGAAATACTTTTCATGCATTCAGAAAGTAGGCATCTAGAAAACAATACATAATTTATATAGCTCATGAGATTTCATTTAGTTCTCAGTTGTCTTTCATTTAGGTATCAACTTTGTCTCTTTAGATTTTGTTTCCCTAGCAAAATATAAATAGACACAAATGAGACAGTGGTCAACATGCAGTCCAGTAAGAATACAGAGCTAATAAATTATTCTAGAGATTATTGCTCAGATTTGGTCTCGAGGCTTTCGTGAGAAATGTTTGAGTTCTGATTGAAATCTAAGAATTTTGATGGCATATGTTATTTTGGCCCCTCTGAGCACAGTTTGAGTCATTGTTGAGATCTCTTCTGAACCTCTAGAGGAGTTGTGAGATTAATTGGTCCTTTTTCCTTAGGTGAAACATTTTAAATTAGTGATTGAATACACACTGAAATGAATGGGAACTTCTTTAGATGCTCATCAGCTCTCCCTCCCCCACCCCCCTCTCTCTCTGTCTCTCTCTTTCTCTCTCTCTATCTCTCTCTCTCTCTCGGGATTCTCCTGCATTAGATTGGGGATCACAGGGAAGGAACATTCTCAAGGACGAATGCTGTGTCATCAAGGCTTCAGACCTGAGCTGGGATACAGTACAGTGTGCTATTAAGACATGCAATGGTGCAATCTGAAGCCTTGTTTTAGGATGTTTTGGCTTATAGCTTTGTGAGGCTAGAGAAGGCAAACTGACTAACTGTTCCAGTCAATGATGCTGCTGGGTTGTTTTTGTGGCTTTCAAGGCACTTTGAGTCTGTGTGCTTGTGTTAAGTGTGTTTACAGTCATGTGAGTTAAAAACATGAGGAATATGATACTGACAAGCTTTTTAACATAATAACCTTTATCCAAGACAGTTGGCAGTGTTTCTAGTGGTACAGGACCACCCTGAGGAAAATGCACAGAGATTGATCTTTTGAAGCAGTTTTGTTTCAAGATAACAATGGAAACTAAGGTAATTCTTCACAGTAAAAAGTACAAATATAAACAAACAATGACAATAATCCAGATTATTTGGTCTTTGATTAATTTGATTAGAAATGTTTGCATTCATACTGGATCATTGACTTTTGACAGTATACTTTGGTATGCTGAGCAAGTGTGAGATATTGCTGAGATCTCTGAAATTCTGGCGGAGTCACATTTGAGGTATTTCTATCAGAAGAATGATTGGAGAAGCAGGAGGTTTAAGCAAAGTCTCTATTTGTTGTTTTATTGCTCAATTACTGTCTAGAGATAATAAAGTGATCTCGTTTGTGATATCCTGAGGGAAGGGATTTTGGGGTGTTTGTTTACAGTAACTGATGTGATGTTTTCTGTAATTCTGTAATTCAAAGTTTTGTTTTTTAGATGTAAAAACATTGCATGTTAAGTGATCCTTTTGTTCAGTTCTGTCAACAAGCTGTTTAACTTAAATATTTAACTTTAACTTAAATATTAACTTAAATATAAATTTTGAATGACTGCCATTACTGTTAAATACATTTAACAAATCTAGGATTTGCTGTACAATCTGAAAACAGTATCTGCCCGATAACAGCCAGACAGAGATAAATCTGATACAGAAAGAATAAAACACAGCTACTGTCATTTATCATTGCTGGTTCCCATCTGGTCTCAGATCATAGTCATGTGTTATGAATTTTGCTCCACAGCGATAAGTAATGGTCGGTTATACACTGGATCATACAGTACATCATGGCAGAGGCCCTGTGGGATTGTGTGAGGGAGGTCAGTTCAAACAAACACAGAAATGTGGTTTATCACTTATCTTCTTTAAGGAACTGCCTCTCTTCTGAATACATACTGCTTCATCCCTAATGAAACAAACATGCATCTTTTATTATTCAACCTCTTTACAGAAAATACCAGCATAAGATGTGATTTGAATGCTGTTCTTCATCATAGGATTCCCCTGGTCAGCCGGTTTCACCAGAGAAACCATTCTTGTTGACCAATCTCAAATTTTACTGGTTAACAGCATGTCTATGTAGGTCCGCCAGCTAGACCAATACCAAACCAGTACTAACTGGCTAAAACAAGCCTCGGATGGAACTTTAGCTCAAGAGTTGTCACCTCAGATCTGTGGCCAGATCTCCATCAATGACACCTGTCTGTGAGAGAAGGAAACCAGTGTGAAGGTGAAACCAGTGTGAAACTACTGTTACTGATTTGATTATCAGTTCCTATCACTGAAACAGGGTGTGGTTGTGCTTCTGTCATCATGGTGCAGTGAAAGCGTCCTGCCCTCCAAAAAACAGCTGCCTAAATTGAAGAGCCAGAAGGGCACCAATACACTGAGTTACAATTTGTAATTAATAAGACAGAGCAGCTTTACCCTTAGGACAAAGCACTGAGGTAAAACAAGCCTGTGAAATGAGTCACTAGAGTGAAATTAGAGTTACTTGTTGTAAGACATTTTAGAGACTTTTTTAAGTTACGTTTGTTACTGTTTTTAGGACATTTATGCATTTCCAAATCTCAGGCCTGATTTTGCTTCTGATGTGAGTTCTTAAAGAGTCAATGAGAGCCAATAATAACAACTCTTCACATCTGTGTCCTGCTTGGCCCAAGTGCCACAGAAAAGGTCATTAGTGGCAAACAGAGAGGCCTGAAGCTACGGGATGTGCAGGAAATACTCATTTTCATCTCACTGAGCTCAACCAAATAACCTCTTTTCAGTGGGAATGTTCAACCATCAGTGATGAAATGCCCAGAAATGCCCAAAGACAAGATCTGTTTCTAATATGGAGACCAAAAAATGTATCCACTGACATGAATGATTTATAAACCTTTTCTGCAGTGAAACATACTGTTCTTGCATCCTTGTCAGAGTTTCCCTACATTAAGTCAATGTATTTTTATAATTATCATTAAAATATTCCAGTAAAAATATCTAAACATCCTTAAAGCAAGATACATTTAACCATAAGATTTGCCCGAAATATTAATATTTGTTTTCAGAAAATATAGCTTGTTTAATTTTGAAGTTTATTCTTACTGCATTGGCTTTTTTCTTGTTTTAGGTATAAATTTAGTGAAGTTATATTATGTAAACGCTTTATTATATAACAAAATCAAGTGTGGTTTGTTGTCATATAAACAAATAATCTACTACGCATTATAAAACACACAAAACCAGCAAACATACAGCACTTGGTTTCTTTAAATAGGAACTAAATGCACTAAATGTAATAGATACAAGGTTCTTTCATAGGTAAAACCTGTAAGTTTATTATATAAATAATACTATTACACTTTTAATGTAATTTCTGTTTTATAGATATAACATATTTGAACTGAATTTAGTAACAAAATTGTATTCTACATGTACTGTACGCTGTTGTAGCTGTTTTAGGGCCCCATGTGGTCCTGTACTGTACATGTATGCCTGGTTGGCAATCATTGCTATAGCCTCTCATACTCTAAGTGAATTTTTCACTGTGACTACAATTGTCATAATTTTTATTCCTCCTGTTTTTGACAGTAATGGAATAGTTGAGAGCAGAAAATCCATCTGAAGTGGAAGATTATTTTGGAAGGTTATTTTGTTATTGTGTGTGTATATTTGTTCCCAGAATTGAAGTGAGCTGATGGAGGCAGCATTTTGCTTTCTGTTTTTGCTGATAGTCATTGTGTTTCTTTCTCATTTCTGTCATATTTGCTCAGTGTTGGAACATTTTGTTACTGTGGTGCTGAGGCTGTGCTGGTGGGTCTTTGTACAGCTTCACGTCACAGTGGTATGAATGTATGGCCTAATTTAAAAAAGAAATTAAACATTTATGCACTGAGCAGATGCTTTTATGTGCATTCCATGGGAATCGAACCCATGATCTTGGTATTGCTAGCGTCATGTTCAGGTACAGGAAACCTCTTATGTTTCTGGGGTAGTGAAAACCATTATATATCACTATGATAATCAGCATACAAATTATATAGTTTGATTGCAAATGATTGCTTTGCATTTAGTGTGCAGACCAGAAGAATTCATTTTTATTGTTTTAGATTTTGCGTGGGACACTGTGGAACCAAATGTCATTCTCTCCCAATCCTTCTCTCTTTTTTGTTCATTTTTTGCAGCTTGGGCAGGGAAAAGTAATTTAATATCAGCAGTAAGCCTTCTGCTCACACAGAAATCATTTTGCCTCTTTAAATATTTAAATGGCTATGTGGACATAAAATTTAGCACTTTGTCTGTAGCAGTAACAGTTTATGTGTGATATTTCAGCTTAGATTGTTTTGCAAACCTGTCACAATGTAATGCAGGCTTTGCAATTAAGATGTTATTGAAGGGTAATGGAAGCTATATTGAATTCTGACAGCAAATCAGTATCCAGTGTGAAAGCATAGCCTGTTTTTGATTTCATATGCGAAGAGGGCTTTATACTACATAGAATTTTTAAAGGCACAGGCAAATATCAAAACAAGTCTGATTCTGAGGGTGAAAACAGTCATAAATATAATATTCACTATATAACAATTATAAAAAATGTCAGCACATCACATTTACAGTACATTGTACAGAGTCGTGATGTTTCATGATTAAAAATGAAACAATTATGATTATTTGTACCTTGTCAGCAGCTCAGAATGCAAAAATTTGACTGATTTATAAGAATGAATGTGACTAAAGGTTGAAGTTGGTCAGCCGGAACCTTGCTTGCAATGCTCGTTAATTTAATTTTAAAAATGTAATTAGTGGGAACTATAGCGAGCAGGAGCTGGTTGTTTGCTGCAAAGGCTGAGAAAAGCCTCAGGTCAGACTGGTGCTGAATTCTGCTGCTCAGTACACAGAAGCATGTTGATCTTGTTTCAAGGTTTTTCATTGTGATAGAGCACTTTAAAAACCCTGTGCGTGATGCAATAACATGTAACTTGAACAAATTATCTAGAAACAGTTTTTATCCATCATATTCAAAACAAGAGCTTTGAACAGAGTCTTATGTGATGCAGGAATAATGCAATTGTTACTTCATACATGGTCACACAAAATCAAGTTTTACAGTTGACTGTCATATATGTCATCAAGTAAGAGTAACACTTCTCAGAGGACAAGTGGGTTTGTTAAAAAAGGCTGATAAAAAGGGATCTCAGATTTGTTTGTTTTTAAATCAAAAGCATGTAATCTTTGTGGTTCAGTTTAAGGTGCTATGACCTCTTGACCTGAAGATTTATGATTCTGATTGGGCTAATAAAACCTAAGCCACTCCCCTTATTCTTCTATGGCTGCCCTAGGGTTTGGATCAAGGACTCAGGCTTTGTTTAGTCTCTGGTGGTGCTGTAACGTCAATTTGGTAAGGGATATTTTATGGCATTCCAAAAAAACGCTTGCATCACCTTTAACTGCATTATAAAAAAAATCCAAATTTTACAGTACCCGTTTATCTCCAACTCCACTTTCTAAAACTGCCCTTGTATCACATTTCTCTCTCTTTTTAACAGCCATAAAAAGGGAAAATTCATGACTGGTTCTCAGTCAGCCATTACAAGTGCTGACCTAACCAGTCCAGAGGAATTATCCTGCCGAGCCACAGAGTCACCGGTCACTGTCTTTCATTTCTCACTTCAATGGGTCCACACGCTCGTTTCCCAAGAACCAGCCGAATTAATCCCACCATAAAGCAGAAAAGCGCTGCCAGATAATGTACGGCCAACCTCATAACTGTATTACTGTGTTCGGTTTTGTGTATCAGTGGAAGTATTTTGGTAGTTTTCTCACGTCGAGGGTAAAGTCCTGGCAAACAGCTGCGTGAGGGGAATTGGAGGCTGGCTGTGAAAGCCAGCAAGGACGCAAGGCCTTGGTACTCTGGCTGTGATGTTTTAAATTATCTGTCAGCTGAGGACATGCTGAACAGTGGCAGTTTTTCAGTGAGAAACACCCAAGGTTATGTGCCAGAAAGAGGCTGACCAGCTTCAGAGTTATTTAGTACAAAGAATAAGATCTTTATGTTTGTTTCACTTTTGTCGCTTCATTAGCTGGTAGGCTTTATATACAGTTTCCCATCCTGGTAATTAGAGCATATCATTAACTATCATTAACATAATCAGTATTTGCCTTTTACACATAATATGTATATTTAAATCAGGAGGAATAATAATTTAAAAAACAATAAATAAGTAAAACAATAAATAAGACATACCTTTAACACCATTAAAGTGAACATTAACTAAAATGATTTAAAATGGACATTTTCCGTCAAGTGTGTCCATTCAGCTAAAACCAAGAAATTAAATACTTATACTTAAAGTACTTTACTAACAATGTGAACACAATTTTAATATCTTGGGATGGAGTTTTGTTTTTTTTAACATGGTATACAAGTGATTATTGATTCAATTATTATGCTTTGCACTATAGTATATGTGGTGAGTTTAAGGTCAGAAGCTCAGGTATTTAAAATGTAATTATTTTGAGCAGTTAGTCACCCCGAGGGCTTCTTATTTCTTTTCCTCTTACTAGTTTAGTGTTCAGTGTAATAAAGAGCTGCTTTTACAATTTAGAAATGATAATAAAATGCATCAGATAACATCTGCACATCTGGGCATGATGTTCAGTATTTGTGCGGCAGCCTAATGTTTGTATGTGGTAAAGACATTACCCATTGTTATTTTAGTGGAGCTGAAAGTTTAACCAGTTATCGGGGAGGTTTGCCAAATACAGATTCATTTTGATAATAGTGAACCTTTTCATCCTGAGTTAAACTGATCCTGTCAATCTGTGTTAAGATTAAACCCGTAATGGTTGGCTAATATTTAATGATGCCACACTGGCACAGAAACAAGCATTATTATTGCAAACATAATTGCAAGATTGAGGATGTAATTAAATTGCTGTAACATCATAGTGTGTTGGACATACTAAAATCAAATCAATGTCTGATACAACTAAATTCAAGTCCATTTTTGTCCATATAAGGACACAAAACAATGTTTTTGAGTTATACAGTACACCAGTGACTGCCCACTCTTTAGCCAAACATTTGGCAGGAACACAACAGGAGCTACCAGGAGATTTTGTGTTGTCAGAAGTGTCATTATCAAGAATGTGTTTTAGGCACCTGTTTGTATAACACTACTTATATAATGAAGGATAATGGTGATCATTTATATTTATTTATTTTTTCTAACTCAGTAGTGCCTTATGATGGATCTGTCATATTACAAATATGGAAAAAAGAAACAAGAATTTTGAGCATACTTTCCAAAAATGTAAATTATATGTCTCAGTTTTCATAATGTCAGGGAATACTGCAAAAAAAAGTACATGTGGGTAAATATCTGGAAAATATTACTACAATGGAAAAGCTATTTAATGGCTCTGAAATTATGCTTCATTTTTATTAAGCAAGTATATCATCTTCATATATCATTTATTATCTTTCATATGTATTCTTTTGATTTTGAAATGAAATCTGACCCAGACATGTTTTGATCTGATTCAGATACAAATATAAATGTCAATAAACTCTATGGATCATTCTGGACTAAAGCATGTTTGGAATACAACAGTAGAATGCAAAGTGTCGACATGTGTCATTGTATAGAGAAAACTCCCACACTGCACAAGAGAAGACTGGCAGAAGCCCTGAAGCAATTATCATTATGGAGTTCAGCACTGCTATCTAGTCGGATTGCTGAAGGTTTGATTTGGTCTGCCAAATGAGCCAGGTCCATTTCTGCTTCTTCTGTTCCCAGATCACTGTTTATTTGTGCCAGATAAAACTTTGTATGAATAAAATGCGTCATTACAGCCAACAAACTTGACAGGAAAGTTTAACTCAATATGGCAAATAGTTACATTTGACATTTAGTCACGAATTGGAAAATAGTTACAACTTTTATATTGACCAAGTGGAAGTGTCCAAAGCAGCAGGACGTTTAATATACATGCACATTTAATACACAAAAATCAAATGATCATTTGCAGTCATCAGAAAAGATCACATTTGTAATCATGGGTAAAGATCAGATGATCACCAGTAAAGATCACATTTGTGATCATCAGTAAAGATCAGATGATCACCAGTAAAGCTCACATTTGTGATCATCAGTAAAGATCACATTTGTGATCGCCAGTAAAGATCACATTTGTGATCATTAGTAAAGATCACATTTGTGATCATTAGTAAAGATCACATTTGTGATCGCCAGTAAAGATCACATTTGTGATCATTAGTAAAGATCACATTTGTGATCAGTAAAGATCACATTTGTGATTGAAGGCAGCAGCTGTAAGTGTCACATACTGGATGACAGTTTAAATATGTAACTATTTCAGATTTGCATTGAGTGCAAGGGTTGAAAGGATCAGGGCTTTGTGTGAGTGAGATGAGCAAAGAGGGCTGTTGCGTAAATCCACCTTTTTTTCATAGGTTTGGAGTTATAATTTGACAGTATCAGTTGGGTTGGTTGTTGGTCTCAGGTGAGGTCTGGGTTCCTCTAGCTCTCTGGTCCACTATAATAAGCGGATTATTCCTTGACTTCAAATCCGAAAAGCAGATCTGTTGTATCTGTATGTTTATTTGTTGTATTGTATTTACCATAAGTGTGCCGGCAGTGGCACATATAAAACAGCAGGAGAATCTCAGAGAGCTGTAAAATCACTGAGAGTGCAGTGAAGATAATGGCTCCCATAAAAAGCAAAGTGTCTGTTGTCCTCTGGGCGGTATGCAGTCACCCCCAGAGCAAAGACACGGACACAAGCTTCTCATTTACTTCAGCTCTCTGTCTCACTCTTTGTATCTCTCCATCCCCATACAAACAGAAGGATAAATCTCCATCTCAGTGAGTCCAATGATCATATCACTGGGTTAAACACACTCAGACACTGCAGACAGGAAAAGAGGTGAGAGGGGCCTCTTCCAAATGTCGTGTTCAATTTATGCTGCAATACAGTTTGAGGCGACGTCAGTGGGCAGAATAAAATGGGAAACATCACCCAAGCCCCCAAATTATACAAAATTTCATCTCCAAATATGCTTCATTAAAGAGAATGATACTCTGCCTGTAAAAAGACAGCTAGTCATTTTTTTACTTTCTGTACATTCTGTGAACATATAACATTGATACCTTTAATATTGACTGAGTAAGGCCAGGTCAAAGATTGAAATCATAGTGAAATTAATAATTGAAATCAAACTTGCCCCTAATCTTATAATTAGATTAGAGACTTTAGCCTGGATTTCACAGACAGGGTCACATACAGCAAAATGGCTGTAATTCGGCTGTAGGGAATGAAAGCCATGCTAATATTGTATACTGATGTTGCTTATATACAACAGCTGAAATGTATAAACAAGCTAATACTGAAGGACTCACATTTTCAACACAATATAGCAGTTGTATTGTATAACGAACATTGAACGTTTCATAGCGTTACGAGATCCAAGCACAAAAAAAATCTAAGATAAAAAAATCCTACAAAATTGAATCTTTTAATTGTTGTTGTTAGCAACACAGCTTTGTTAAGTGATAATTTTGTATATTGGATCGCTGTTCCTGCTTCCCGAAGAACTAGCACATCTGCAGTTTTAGCATCATTTCTAAAACCATTGACATCTTTGTGACACTGTTGGTTTCGTGTAAATAAAGCTTGTAATTAAAGCTGTTGGACAGTTATAGCTGCTTGTGTTGACAAACGACACCAAGACGTTTTTCCCAAGCTCATAATCTGCCTCTTGTTTATTAACTTATGCTCCTTTGGAGGATTAGCAACAATTTGTCTCTAATTTTCTCCCAGGTATTTATTCATTTGGAGCACCTCAGCCATTTTAACACAATCATTTGTCAGCCAGTTGAAATTACCATGGGATTGTTTAGTCAGCCAATTTACTTAGATCACAGGTCTCTTTGTTTTTAACGTGAATAAGTAACATATAATTGGACAGCTCAAGGTTGGTTACAATCTGTTCAAACAAGTGCATTATTTGTCAGTATTTGTTTAATCTTGAAATTGATCCAGGCTCTGCGTCAATCTGTAAATATGTCTGTATGTAATAAAGTTAAAGCCTAATACATTGCAAGGTCTTCTTGAATCCATTCAGAGGGAGGTTTGTTCTGATAGTCGCAAACTTTAACCTCTGTGTCCTTGTGATGCATCGTTCTTGGCTCCTTTGAAAGTGAGGAAAGAAAACGCTTCTCATATCTTTTGTTGTTGACATCCAATTAAACTCCACAGTATTTTGGCACAAATTAATCTATCACTTGGTAGTAGAAAGCCAAACTAGGCAGATGCCAAGATGGCTGGTGATGTATGGTCAGCAGTGATTTACTGCGTGCCAGGAGCATGATATCATTGAAATTCAAGATAAATATAGAAACCAAACACTAAACTACAAAGATAATGTTGAACAAAAAGTCAGTTTTTCTATTCAGCTACAGTATTTCATGTTAATAATTTAGAATATTGTTTAGAATATTGGGCCGGTGCAGTTCATGGTAATATTTATACATTTCAATATTTGATTGTAGTTCTGTATATAATCTTTATAATGTTTTGGGTCACCGTTTGATTTACAATGTACAATCTAGTTTCTGAAGCTAAGACCGGGAACTAGTTAACTAAAGATTTTTAAAATTATAATTTGCAAACTTTTTTTTACTAAAAATGTTTTCTTGTATTGAGGACAGATTTAATTTAGTAAGGAACTTTCAATAAACTTAGTTAGATACATTCTCTAAACAACCATTACCTCAAACAGTTTTGCTTTTAAAGTGAATGTATTTTGTTTTAAAGATATTCATATATTTTGACTGTAAAACATGGCAAAAATACTGAGTAAAAAAACAGTATCAGTAAACTGTGGGAAACAGTACTGGCCACATCAATGCTTTTCAAGAAGTCAAAGTACAAACATCAGAAGTTATTGAGAATCATTATTGGAACATATTAACTTCTGTTTGTGGCTGAAACAAAAGTCTGCGACAGTCTGGGTTGGTTTAGATTTACAGGTGGTGAAGTGTCATTAATCAGATTGGTGTAAGAAAGAGAGGTGGGTGCACGCGTCTGTGACTCACTGTATCCATCGTTTTCCATCTGTTTTCATCTTCTCTTTCGTTAGCTCTTGCTGCAGTCTGTCTGTGGGCCATTCGACTTATGCAACGTAACATTGCATAACCACAGGACAGCGCGTTCAGCCGCATCTTCAGAGCGGGAACTTGTCCTCCAATAATAAAGCGGCTTATCCCGTGAATTGTCAGCTTCATTAAATTATTCACGCGGTGCAATAGGTGCAGACAGGCTCTCTGCCACTGGAGCAGAGAATTGATGCTCAAACAAAAATCCTTTTGTTTGCCTATATCGCTGTGTTTTTAATGAAATGAAAGGACAAAGTCTCCGTTCGTTATGTGTATCAATCCTGGTGGAGCGGGTTTTGACTGAATCGTGTTTAACTTTAAAATGTGCCTTATATTTTTAGTAATGTATTCAAAAACTGCAGAGCTCCATGTGGTATGTTGTATATAACAGGGTAAAGTAGGTTAAAAAACACAGTGTTGTTTCAAGTCTAACCTAATCTTTTTATTTCTTATACTCGCTCTTTTTTCAGTATTAGTTTCAACTCAACTTCAACTCAATAGGAAGTAAAATTCTTTTAAGTCATTCAGGTAACCTATTAATGAAATCCTACAAGTCCCACATCACGTTTCAAATTATTAGGTTCATTTTGATAATCAAGAGATCAGGCAATGTTTGACATTATGATGACAGTCACAGTGTCGTTTCCTCAGTAACTGCCTATGCCAGCAGCCTTTGCATGTTTGATGTCATTTTAAGTCATTTTATTCAGTTTCCATTGAGAGGGTGTATGTAGCAGAGCCAGCACAATGTTTAGTGATCATCACACCCATGTCATCTTAACCCTATTTTTTTCTCCCATCAGGGTTTCTGTTGGTGTAGCCATAAAACATGAAGTGGAATTTGTTCAAGAAAAAGCCTGAGGCCATGGTGGGCCCCGAGCCCACTGGCACCAGTGCCCTGACGATGGCTCCTGCTGTTTCCACACCTGCAGACAACTCCACTGAGCATCATGGCCCAGTCAGCAAGAATGATGTCTTTGGTGACATTAAAAACAAGTTCCTCAATGAGATGGACAAGCTACCATGTGAGCGTTTGACCCCTGGTGTATTTAAGCAAATTAATATTTGTGTATTATTGCTGTGTGGTATTATTATTTTTGGTATGTTATACTACAAAATTAATAATATATGACACAAATTACAGATCTTAGAGCTACATCAAATAAACCTACCGCAGCCTTTCAGTGTGTGCTGAATTTGTGCTGTCTTTTGTAACCAGTCAGACCTTTGGTTTTTCTATAGCTGATCAATATCCCAAAAATCGATCAATTTGATTTTCTTTAAAAGCCTAGAGATTTCAAGCTAGAACCACAAAACTCTGCACAATCTTCAGCTTGTTATATACATAATATTATTCATTATTTTATGATTATTTATTATTTATTATTTTTATATTATTTATATTTCTAATTGGTTGGGCTTACAGTTTTCTGTACATTGACAGGGTTCCTAAACTCTCAAGCAACCACTCAAAACATTTTAGCAACCGCCTAGCAATACCCTAGCAACCACCAAGAACTCTCTAGCAACACCCACAGTTAGAAAACAACCACAGCATCCCAGCAACCATCCAGTAATTCCCAGGAGGCTACCAATGCCCTGGCAACCACTTAGAACACCCTAGTCAGACATACTGACAGCCACCTAGATACAAACATCAAACTTTTAAAACTACTTTAAAGTTTGTGCACGGCAAACATTCTTCTTCCAGTTGTCATTAGAATACCCCTAAGCTATAACTTTTCAATTACCCACTCTCAGCCCCAAATCCATTGACATTTAAGTTATGGTTTTATTCTTTATGGATCAAGATGTAATGGTGAAGATACGCTTGATTTTAAAAAGGAACTGCTAAAACTAGAATTGTTTTTCCAGCTCATGTTACTGTATCTTTGTTTTTTTCTCACCTTAAGTGCCTCCCTGGGCCATCATTGCCATCGCTATTGTAGCGGTGGTCCTCATCCTTACCTGCTGTTTCTGCATTGTTAAAAAGACCTGCCTTAAGAAGAAAAAAGGCAAGAAAGGAAAGAAAGGCAAGGGAGACATGGGAATGAAGAACATGAAGGGAGGAGAGGTATGACCACCCAACACCACCCACAGGGACAGTTGTCATCAAAAAAAAAAATTCTATATTCATTTACTCATCTTCCTTCATATCTTTTTAAACCTATATGTCTCGGAACACCAAAGTTACAGCCTAATGTTCTGGCAAAATTTAAGCCTAATTTACAGGCATCTCTTTTCCATACAATGATTGTGAACAGTGACAATTTAGTCTGGTCTGAGCAGAAATGCATTGTATGACTTGTAGAACTTTCTTAATAGGTTAATTTGGAGGTTGACAGCATTTGGTTTCCTTGTTTTTTTTGTGTTCCATGGAGAGAAAGTTTTGGAACAACATGTCGGATGAGAGTAAATGATGACAGAAAGGGGGGAATNAAAAAAATATATTTTTTTCTCCTATTAATGTTTTCAACCTATTATTAAGGAGTTTAGAAGGGTTGGATGCCACATCTAAGCTTTTCCGCTTGTTTAATATATTTCTTTTTGCTCAATATATATAGACTCAGCAATCTCAAAACATGTGAGCTTCTATGTTATAAAAGGCTGTGTTACTACCTCACATGTCCTTAATATAGCTTCTAGGTCATGCAAATGGATGGTTGGTATTCTGGAAAGATTTTTCGCTATTTAATATTCATGGAATATAAAATATTCAGGGCTGTACGTCACTTGCTGCCTGTAAAGCAGGAAAGCTACATGAAAGATTTCCCGCCTTGTCATTTCATTTGCTGTGTTCGTATAATTTGGTTTCAAAAGAATGTGTGCTGTTAATCTCTTGTGCTTTGTGTTAAAAATGACACATTTCCCAGAGAATGCACAGTGGTACTCCATCTTTTTTATCTCTGTGTAGGGTATAATGGCTGAATAGCTAAAGAGTTTTGCTATATTTGCCATGTTGTGTCAGGTCCCGCTGTGCACTGTATGTTTGCTATTGTGACAGTCTAATTTCCTTTTGGGAATCATTAGTTCGGCCCTGACCGTATGTATCATTTTTTTATGTAAATAATTTCTAGAAACTTAGTTTTGCATAAACAACATGAGGACAGGCTCATTATTACTGCACTGTAGAAAATACCTCCAATTATTATGTGATTTGCATCTCAGATGTTTTTTAAAATGGTTATAAATTGAAATCCAAGAGTCTGATACTGCTAGTGAAAGTTTTTTTAATAACTTGCATTTTTTTACACTATTTTACATATTATTAGTAATGTAGATGTTGAGAATGGCTTTGTATTAGCGAATCCCCCCATGACACCATTCAGTCACAGGTTCTTCAAAACCTGACTGGGCATTTTATCCAGTATTATTTTAGTAATGGTCCACAGAGCATTTTGTGAAGTGGCGATGTGCTTGGCTTTGTCAGTCTTTTGTACAAAGCACTGAAGGGCTGTCAGTTTCACAAACTGTTATGTTTATTTGATTACTGACCTTGAAATGGTGTAGAATCTTATTCTGAACACACCATAACATTTCTTTGTTATCTTTCAGAGTCCTAAACTTAATGTTTATTTTACAGTACACATTACTTTATGCATTTCTGATTTGACCTCTGATGAGTGTGGTCTCAGACTTTTGGAACCCACATATACATGCAATGTTTATTACAATGATCAATAACAGAATGTTTGACATTGTTGTTTGTTTGTTTAACAAAAAATGTGTCATTTTTGATACATGTCCAATAAGTGTTACTTGATTTCCTTTACTTGATTCTGTTTTCTGTGAGTTCAATCTCTCCTTCTCTCTCCATTTCTTCATTTCTCTATCCTTCCCGTTCTGTGTCTGATATGTGCTCCGTGTATCTTGACTGTGGTGGACCTGACTACTTACGGTAGGTGTGAAATGGCTTGCAGTGCCCCTCTCTGACTGCCTGGTGTAAGCTCAGACCAGGACAGGGGGAACTGGGCATTGACTGGCTGAGAATGAGATCTCTGGCTTTTACTTGGGTCTTGCAAGCTGCTGAGGTTGCCTGAGGAACTAGTTTGGGGTTGGTTGAGGGAGGGGCTCGCATTCCACTGGTTTGACATGCAACGTGACCACGAGCAGTATGGGTAATTTTTATTAAGCCAATTAAAAATGGCCCTTTAAGAGTGTATGTGCATCTGGTTATGATATTAAACTTCATCCCTGCTTAATGAAAATACCAACACACCAATACTCACTAACATGCATGTTGAAAGGGTACAGTTGGTGATTTGTCCTCTAAAACCTGCTCCACCTATCTGATGTCACAAACTGGTCTTTCAAAGCATTCCCTTCAACAAATCAGTATCTACCATTTGGGTGGGTACAACAATTGATTCTTTAAATCCTTTCCTAAAGTGATTAAGTGGCCTCAACAGGGAACACAAAGACAAATACACATTAGGTGAAGCAGCATTTGAGACAAAACCCAATGCATGCCCTTCATACAGGCACCAGTGAATGACCATGACTTGACTTGAGAGTAGCTTTTCTGGATGACCCATTGTGCGAAAACAAATAAATAATCTATTTCCGTGCTTTCAGAAATGTGGAGATGAACCAAAGCATAAAGCAGGTGGGGTAGAAAATATCCTCTCACCAGAAGGCTTATTGCAATGTTTTAGTTTGGTTTTATTATTTTGAATGTGCATTGTGGTGTGTGTATGTGTACAAGTTTAGTGTACTTCACTTAGAAGTATTCTTAAAGGTGATGTGTCTATTTTCCTGCAAAAAAGGAAACCTGCAAAAATTATATACTTCACCTTAAATAATTCACTGCTCCAAGAATTGAACTGAACTGAGGTCTCTGTATATCACGTAAAGACCTTTTCAAAATGTCTTTATGATTAATAGCCAAACAATTCCACCAACAGTAATGTGCGTGCATTTTTCTGATAGTTTCTAAAAAGCACGTTTTGAAGATGGAGCAGCCCAGTGTTTTCGCTTGGGGTAGTAAACAGCAGCACCTAGAGCACATAGGCTGAAAATGATATTGAATCGGTGCTAATGAATCTAAATCACGATGCAATGAAAGCGGTAATTACATGCTAATTTGATCAATTGGTGCAAATAATGGTTTATTTTGTGGGTGTTTGATCTCTCCTTCACAGTTTCTTATTTTATCTGCTACCTTCACTAAGAAGAATTCACTTAGCATGACTGCCTCTGAATGCTCAATGCAAGTCAATTTACGTTGCATAGAAGAACCACAACCCACTTCATATGGTATTAGGAACATTGCATCTGTTATGTCAATAATCATCAATAATAATCTAATGCAGCATTGCAAGGGTTTTCTTCACTATTGCTCTGTTAATTATGCAAAAAGCTATAAATATTTTCAGATAATGCATTTTGTGGCTTGGCATGCATGAATGCATTTTTAAATAAGAAATGGTGCTGTACTGTTTTGTGTGTGTGTGTGTGTGTGTGTGTGTTAGTGTTCCTCTGTGGGTGCGTGACCAGAAAGGACAAATTCTGACCCCAAGCATTTTTCTATTTAGAAACATTCTGATTCAACTCTTTTTGTCATTTTTGTACTTTTGTATTTGTTTTTTGGATTTTCCCTAAAGCTGAACAAGACAACTTCAATTATGTAAGCTAATATTTGCTGTTTCACTAGCATCGCTTTGGTAGCTCCATATATTCTACAAAAAGTGTATTAGAAATCTCAAAAATGCTTGATCTTATGAAACAGACACAGTGGGGCTGTAGCAGTTATGCTGTTGGCAGTCCCACATGGATGAGCTTGCCGGGAGGATAACATCACTACTTGATCACACCAGTGGCCTCCAAAATACTGTCTGTCAATATAAGCACTAGATCTGTGTGTCAGAGAATCAGAGAACACAGATACTATGCAGAGCCAGACTTTTGATTATGCGCATAAAGTCTAGTCTGTTTAGCAGTTCATCATGGCCAAGAACTGCCCACTTAGTCAGGAAAACAGTTTAATTATTTTTATTTACTTGCATGTATAAGTACCATAAGTACACATATAATAAGTACTAGGATCTATATTGTGTGTGTGTGTTGATGGTTTATTTGAATGAGAGTAGCTAAAACGTTACTAAAAGCACAACTCAGCAATAGAGCCCAAGTTGTTTAAATACACATTAAATACACACAAACATTGATTGTTGGGCAATAGGCTTGTTTCCACCACCGAGGAAGGTGGATTGAGAAGTTGCTTAAACTATTAATTATGAAATTAATTAAGTGTGAGGATATTTCATTCAACATGGCTTTGGATTTTATTTGCTAAAGATAGTGAGAATAAGACAAATGGGTTACCAATAGACCAAGTTATCTCAATTACAGGACGAATTTGGCTCCAAAGAATGTTCTGCAAACTTTATTCACTAAAACTATAGCTTTGACTTATCTTTAAATAAAAATATCAATATGCGCCATTCATCTGTACTATAAGTTACTACAGACATTTTTTATGTCTTAACTTTTACTACTGTTCAAAGTTTTAGTTCACACAAGCAATAGACAGCCTTGTAAAACAACATTTAAGTGATTTTCAATTATGGCACAGAGCACGAACATTGTGTTAATTACAGAATCATTATATGAAATTAAATCACCAACAGAGTAAATGACAATACAAGTTAATTAAGATTAATTAAAATTTTTGTTCCATTGTCATTTTGAATAACAGCAGGGAGGAAATTGTTTCATTATATCTCAGGTGTACGCAGAGATGACAATCTTTAAGTCCTAATGTTGTACTGTACATTATGGAATGATAATTATACAGTATCAGCTTTATAAGATACATTTGTTCTCATTTCTTTTCCAAGGACCATAACTTGCCTTCTGTATCTTTCAAGCATTTTGTCATGTGTGAAACCAGCCCTTTAAATTTGGTATGTCTCATAGCCAAATAGTATTATACCCTACGGACTGGAAGTCAATTTATGGACACCTGCTTCAGACATTTCCAAAACTCTTTCCTTCCACAAGACTAATATAGATTGTTGATACAAATGGTGTCATAAAAGGAAAAGTGAAATCAAGTCATGTTGCTACTAAGGTCATCGCTGCCCCAGTTACATACAATAACATCCGGGTGATTTGACACCTGGCAGACTTCAGGTAAGATTGAAACTGCCAAATGAAACATGCTTGGAGAACTTCATTTACTTCCTTCAGCTCTGCTCTAAATCCTTCTGTAATGCTCTGCTGTCCTTCTGTCTCTCCAGAAACAGGACGACGATGATGATGAAGAAGATATAGACACGGGAGTACCTGAAGAGAAAGAGGAGGAACCAAAAGAGAAGGAGAAGCTTGGAAAACTGCAATTCTCCTTAGATTATGACTTCTCTGAGGGAAAGGTTAGACATAATTCTTTTGAATTAGTTACATGATATACAGAATCATATATTATCAGAATAATGCTAATATTTCATATATTGATAGAGTTCCCCCAAATGAATATAATCAATATTGCCTGTTTTATATCACTGAATATACGCCTATCGCTGGCCTACAGTCCACAATAATTTTGAAATTGAAATCTTGTTTTTTATCTGCACTATTTTTTTATTGTTGGTCAATGTACACATACGGGCCTTGTTTTTATGCCATGAGTGGTGCATTTTTATGTGCATAAAATGCACATATGCATTCTGTTACAATTGTAGAAAAATTTTACAGTTTCAGGAGCATGATTTTTATTTAATACAAAATTTTAATTTAATACTAAATTGACAGCTATCCTTTAAGCAAATGAAGAAAATATTTGTGTTTGATTCTATTATTCTATTAAATAAACCTGAATGCCTGTAAGTTTTGCAATTTTTCAAATTAAACAAAATATAATAATTGGACTTTTATTATGTAGCTGACAGTGGGCATCCTGCAAGCTGCAGATCTTCTCTCCATGGACAGTGGAGGCACCTCTGACCCGTACGTCAAAGTTTTTATTCTCCCAGACAAGAAGAAGAAGTTTGACACCAAGGTGCACAAGAAAACCCTCAACCCTGTCTTCAACGAGACTTTCCACTTTAAGGTACAGAACCAACATTTCATGTTGAAGTTTATCTCACCGTCAAATTTCTAAGATACCCTTCTTCTGTTTTCAACATACTCATAACAGCTTTGATCCTGAGACTAACCTTGCAATTATGCTAAATTACTGGATTTTATGTGTGGTGTATGCCAGTGCGAAACTTTGCTTTGTCAATGCCATTAGCCACTTCACACATGCTGTCTTTACTGGTAAATTACCATTAAGAGATCATGTGTGAACAGGATATTTTAAAAATTACTGGTAAATTTGTCCTGGCAATTTACCAGTTAGAGAAGTTGTAGCTACCAGTATTGTACCGGTTAGGTGCTATGTGTGAACATAGAACAGGATTACTGTTAAACTCAGGCGCTAAGGTAAAAGTCAATCAGAACATTCTAACATGGATGATGCATTTACTAGTCAAAGCAGAAATGTTCGGGTAAAGTCATACCGGTAATTTGCTGCTAATTTACCAGTGTGAAAGGGGCTATTATAGGGCATTGCCGATTATTGCCTCAGTATCATCTGCCTAGTATCATCTGGCTAATTAAGATACTTTCTACTTAGTTGACACTCAAATTAAGACACTCAAATTAAATGTAATATTCTGCTTTATATAAAAAAGTGATTACATTTTGCCTTACTAATATTATTTTATTTTAGATTCCATTCAATGAAATGGGAGGCAAGACTCTGGTCATGTCCGTGTACGACTTTGACCGTTTCTCAAAGCATGATGTGATAGGCGAGGTGAAGATTCCCATGAATACACTGGACCTGGCCCAGCCCATTGAACAGTGGAGAGACCTGGATAGTGCTGAGAAAGAAGAGGTAAGCCTGCTCATCATCTGTCACTCTCTTCACGTTAACAGCTGTCGCAGGGAGCAGCTGTCACTCTGAAATAATAATGAGAGTTAATGAAGCTGCACTGTTAAACTGGCTTTTACACCCATAATGTAACATAACATTATATAATGGCTTTTATACCTAAACATGTGTTTCAGAAACAAGAATATTTCCCTTACCAAGCAACTAAATCTCTTTGATGTGAGACTGCCCAAAAGAAAGAGCAATACTCTTTTTGATATCTCTTAGACAGCAATCTCTTAGACTAGATGGCAAGTAAATGGAGACTTGAGCTTACATGTGTCTCCTATAGAGTTACAGATAAGATTTCAGTGCCTCAAACTATGCTAAGATCTACTCAGACAACAATGTCTGAAAACAGACAACAGACTGCAAACAAACAGTCAGAGATTTCAATATGAACTGAAACATTTATCATCAAATTCTTTCAGGACTTTGGGATTATTGGAACAGTACTACCCACATTAATTTAACAGCTGTATGCTACTATTGTTAATATACTGAGACATAACTGAGAGCTCAATAAAATCTCTCCATCTCCTAAAAACCTTTAAGTAATAAAGTGTTTCTCTGTGTAAGAGTGGCAATCAGCAGAACTCTGGTAGAACTGATAAGGATAAGGATAGAAAGTGTTTTCAACAATTTATTCCTTGGTGTTAGTGTACAGATCGTGCTAAACATTAAAATAACTAAGATGTAAATACACAGAAGCATGTGAAATCTAAAATCTACTTTCTTTCAACACAGCCTGAAAAGCTTGGAGATATCTGCATCTCTCTGCGCTATGTACCTACAGCTGGAAAACTCACCATCTGTATCCTGGAAGCTAAGAACCTGAAGAAGATGGATGTTGGAGGACTCTCGGGTATACACACAGACACACGCACTCACACGCACACACACACACACACACGCACACTATATTGCTTTTGTCTTTCTGGAGAGTGGGTGGAGGTAACACGCCATCTGATTTCCCGACTGCAGAATCACATAAAATAACATTATAACAATAATGTTTAGATTTTATTATTCCCTTTTAAAGGAGATTAAAAGGGTTGTGTTTAATATATTCAGTATATGTGCATATTTTAGCCATTGCTTGCTTTGTAAATTAATTTATCATGTCTGTGGCAGACGTGCGCAGCAGGATTCTGTGCTGCAGCAGCGTTTTTGTGTCACGCCTGTTCTTTAGCGGTAGCCATGCAGAACAGATAGCACTCACGTGCTGACTCTGCAGTCCTCTGCTTGTGCTGCCCCATGCTCTCCCTTATGCCAGCCTCAAAGCTTCCATCTGCTGGCTAATATGGGAACAGCAGCTGCCTAAAACCCTGTCCAGGCTCTATAGGCTTATACAATCGAACAAAAACAGGTCTTAAACGTTCGAGATTTAATTCCTAACCTTAAAGTCTCAAGTGACATCATATGTGATTAAGGGAAAGACCTGGTGCAGTCTAGTTGTTTAAGTAATGGGTTGGTGACTTAAAGGTTTTGGGTTTGATTCCTGCAAAGGGTATTTTACTGTGTTTCCTCAGACTCAAAAATGCTCTATAATGCAATATATATTACGTTTTTTTTCACCTAAAGTTTATGTAAACAACATACACAACAGGATTTCAACTTAAGCATCAAATAAATTCAAATACTGTGCTGATAACCCTTTGCAGATCCTTATGTGAAGATTCACCTTCTACAAAATGGAAAGCGACTGAAGAAGAAGAAGACCACAGTGAAGAAGAACACACTGAACCCCTACTACAACGAGTCCTTCAGCTTTGAGATTCCACAGGACCAGATGCAGGTAGAGATGCTTAATGTATCTGTCTTAGTCAGTCAATGTCACATTCTGTTGTACAGATTATAATATTGGTTGTATTGTTTTCATAGAAAATCCAAGCTGTGATCACAGTGCTTGACTACGACAAGATTGGCAAGAACGATGCTATCGGGAAGATCTGGGTGGGCAGCAAAGCGCAGGGCAGCGAGCTGAGACACTGGTCCGACATGCTGGCCAACCCACGTCGGCCCATCGCCCAATGGCATCCGCTTAAACCAGAGGAGGAAGTGGATGCTACGTTAGCAGCCCTCACTGCCAAGAAGTAATCCTTCCACTTCCCTTACCCCTTTCTTTCTTTCACCTGCACAACACATCATCTAAACCAATCAGCACTAAATTACAACTACTGGCCACAAGACTAGAGACTAGAGGGATGAGAAGAACACAAATCGGTATCGTCAACAGCTGTAGACCACCCCAAAATGAGATAGTGGATCAGGTTTGCTATCGATGTTCTTCGAGAAAGGCTGAGCTCTAAGCAGAGGGCTCTTCGGGGAACAGCTCGGGGTTTAATTACAAAGACACAAGCTCACATTACAGCACATTCACATCTGAACTTCCAACAGATAAAGCATTCCAAATTTCTGTATCGGTGACCAGGGATAGAAAACACTGCCTCTTCCACTGCCTAATTTTAACACATTTATTCTAGATTCTCTGGTCATCTAGATAAAATATGTTTTATTATGTTTGTTGAGTCTGAAAGAACAATGAAGAATAATTCATCATAATGAATATTGAAAAAACAAAGAACACTGGGAATGGAAAGATGTTTGGACTCCTGACCCAGCAAGTTGGAATTTTTCAGGTGTCGTCGATTACACTGCCTGTGCATAACCTCTTCTTCCATTGTTCAGTTCAATCGGTCAGCTGGATCCCTCCACTGCCTGACATCCTAACAAACCCTGACAAAAAGGAGACAAGCCTTCAAACATCATGATATAAGCAATTCTTAGCTGCCAGGGATGTCTTCCTGTTAGCGTCAGTATTTTTATCCTTTGCTTTGATGTATTAAATCTATTCTGCCTGAGCACTTTAAATGAAAGTGTGTTTTCGTTCAAGTGTTTCGTTTACAGTATTACCTGCAGTATTAACAGTATTTACCTGCATTCAGAAGTTTGTTATTTTGATTTGTGTTTTTGATATTCTGGATCAACCTGTTTTAATTGAGTTCAGTTTAAACCAGAAATTGTTGTGGTTTATTCAGAAGAGAGATTATGACAGAGGGTGATGTGTATTTACTAAACAACTTACCAAACTGCTGAACTTATTTGCACTACTGGAACTACATTCTGTAGTTGTTGCTCTATCAATTTCAGTCTGTGCTTTTGTGATGGTACATTCTTGGTTCGAGTTGTTAGAATTTGTTTAAAATGAGAGAACTAGTATTGTCTGAATCAGCCGCTGACAACCCAAGTTATTGTTGTGAGGATGTTAATATAATTCAGCTGATGAATGACACAGAACTAACTATTCAAGTGAATGTTCTTCATCTTCCCTGGAGAAACTCTGTTGGCGATGACGATACCTTGTGATCATTTTTCAATTATTAAGCCGCTGGGAAATTTAGCAAATTGCAGGCCTGAATCTTATCAAGATTTTTTATAGAGTGTAATTTATTGCGTGTAGACAAGGCCAAAAGTACCATGTATAAAGATCCATGGGTGGATTATAGGAGGGATTGACGGTTTGTGTAATCACCATGCTATAACCTAAAACAAAAAACATAAGGAAATTTCACTGTAGTGACTTTTAACTTCTGCTACAGAAAACATCACTCTGGCATTTCCAACTTGCTTTGGAGAAGTCTGCTATTTTACCCAAAATTGTAGGGTAAAATGAAAAGTCTTTCATTATGTCATTCAAAGTCTTTATGATGTTTTATCTTGGAAAATCACCCCAATAATGACATCAATAATAATATCCAAATTTTGCAGAAGCTTTAACAGAGTCCTCCAATGAGGTGAGAATGCACGGGTAAGTGTCGTTTTGGTAATGCACAAACAAAATTGCTACAGTGACGTTTTCTGTGTGAGACTGCAGTGTATAAAAACATGCAACTCTTCTGACAAGTCGCGTTCGGTTGCAATAACTCTGTTGTCATTTGATAGAAGATACTTCCTGTCACATTCACAGTGCAGTTTGACATTTTTAAAATGAACAAATGTGTGTTTTTTATCATTTGCTTATACAACCTCATGATTTATTTTTCTGGTGACATCGAAACATAATTTATTGATCAACTGCTGTGTTAATATGAGTTCATTCTACACTATTGTGTCTATTATATAGAAAAACTTACACAAAGAAATCGTAACTAGCAACTAACAAACCGCCTCCCCAACCCATAAGCGTGTAGGTTTAACTATATATGCATAGTTCCTACTTTATAATAATGCATGTTACAATAAAAAAGATGTGCATGTTTCACAGATAAAGCAAAAATATATTGTGTAGGTGTTATTTGTCATTTTAATAACAATATGGAGGGGGATAAGATACTATAAGATACTGTGTATATTTTCTAATCAAATTAAATATGTATTTATTTTCTGTGAGTGGGTTCTGGAGAGAATATGAAGTATACTAGACTAATCTTCATTTTCAGATTCAATCCATGCCTAAACATTATGAGCAAATATGTTAAGTGCTTTGTGTGAACTAATGTAGAATGAAAACGTAGCCGCATGCTTGCTGTCTACTAATATTGTTAAGGAACAAAGTTAATGTGTTAATTTATTTATTTATTCAAAATGCTTTTTCTTAATTTTTCAGAGTAATATTTGTATGGTTTTGTCATAATATGTTTATGGGAAGTAAAAACTTCCATATGGGGCTCCAAGTCTGAATATTCCCCACCCCTTATCTTGTGGGAACTATGATGTAAAGTTTTGGGTCACGCTGAATCATTATGAAAGTGATAATGTGTTCAGTTTTTTCTCAAAATTAGATTTTTTTTTGTATTTTTCACTATCAGTGCCAATAAGAATAAGTCACGTTTACTGCCATTTTATCTGACTTTACGTCATTCTTACGTGATTTTTTCGGACCAACTGATTTCTAACTTGGCAACAAAGTTGCCAGAGCACAACAAAATCAATCGCATGATAGAAAACTTGGAGTCCCCACTGTTTTCTAAAAACTTTTATTTAAAAAATACATAGCAGCGATTAACTAGCCAATAAACAGTATGTGTGTGTGCGTGTGTGTAAATAAGATAAAGCCATAAGACTTGAGCTAAATCTTTGGAGCTCAGCTATATAGATGTACTTAAAACAACCCTAAATGTCTCCCCTTTCATAGGCCTATGTATCCCTTATACAACATTTCATACAAGTCTGTGACACTACTGTTAGGGGTCACACTGGTTCTTAAACGTGCTAATTTAAGCATTATTGGCAGTTTAAACTGCAATAGCCAGTCTCTCTTAATAGTGTGTCCTTTCAATTTGTCTTTCAATTTTTTTGCATTATGTCTTATTATGATTTCATTCTTTGTTAAGTTTTGTAAATGCCTTGATTTAACACAAAATGTGCTAGGGACATCTGTACTGTATGAACATACACGTGGTCAGTGTAGTTGTTAATATTCCACTATGTATGTTTGTGCATGCATGTTTGGGCAAAGGGCAATTAAAAAGGGCAGTTTAAATGGGTTGGTTAACCAATGAAATATACCATCACTTAACATATGGAGTAACAGTTGTTTTACAAACTATTTTAATTGTATTATTATTATTATTATTATTAATAGCAACAATAAGTGGATATGAATAAGCTAGATAAATATAATAAAAATGAAAACTAAAACTAAAAACCAAAAAGTATATTTTGTGAAGTTTAATTAATTTATTTATTGAAATTTAGGTTTGTCCAACTAATTTTAATCAGCATTAGCAGACAAGGTTTGGGCTTTGAAGTGTGTATGACTGTGTGTGAATTTAACAATGATGCATAGGCCCTTTAATAAAGAATCATTTGTTGTGAGTTAATCAAGCACTGCCATTCTGCCTACATGGCAGCATGCACAATGAACATTTATTTGAAACATTCCTAATTGTCAACCATAGAGTTGCTACTTGCAAGCAGTACTAAAAATGATATGGAAGTTGCTGCAACAATGCAACAGATTGAAAATTCATAAAAACACCTACAGCTGGCTCTCAATGTATAGATCTGCTTGCAGAAGCAACTCAGTAGTCTTCGTAACCCTCAGTGAGTGTTTTTTTGTTGTGCAGATGAATGACATATTGTTCTAACACCCTCTGCAAAGATGTTATACTACATTGTCATTGACAACAGTAAACAGGGCGATGCCTTCAGGGCACATATCTAAACAAAAATTCTGGGGGCAAAAAGAATCAAAAGCTTGCCGTTAAATGTTTTATTTCCTCTTTTGCAATTCATTCTACTTTTCTGACATTATAAAAACAATCTTTTTTTTTATTTGTGCTGCTTTTTAAAATTTGTATTAATTTTTTTTAGTCTGTGGGAGATTGTGAGGGTTTGGTCTCAGGCTGTGTTTGTACCTGTTTTTGTGTCGTTGTGTGCGCGCGTTTGCGTTTGTGTGTTCGTCTGTATCGTCGTGCCTAGTATGAATCAATCGCATGCTTTAGCCCTTGATGGGACACTGAGAAAACGTTGCTCACAGACTTCCCATGACCCCTAGTGGACGGTACATGAGCATCAGCAATCCTTGTAAAGACGTCAAGGGAACCAAATAGCTCTACGGATAAATGTTACCGGCTGTGTACTGAAACAAATGATAAAAAATAAAGGCCTTTAATTACACTTATTCCTGTCTGGCTTATTGTTGTGTCATATCTTAGTTTAGGGAGTTTTTTGTTTATTTTTGGCCCACCATAAGAGGGAGGCTTGTTTTAAGGTTAAATGATGAATGAACCATGCTTTGCTTTCATATTTTCTTGAGTTAGGATAATCAGTGAGGAAAAGATGTAGACAATGAAGGCAAGATGTTTTTTTTTAATTAAAGCCAATGAATCATTGACAAAAGTAAATAGGGCAACTTTCTTTTAAAAAATTAGGCAACTGAAATATTTTATTAAATAGTGGTAGAGACATTAGTGGCGGCTACTGAGAGCTAATATTAAAGATGGATTTTTAAATGTTTGCATAGATGCCATTACAGAAGTATTTAAATACAATAACATTTGTTTATACATCCATGAGACCACTTTGTGGACACTTTCTGCACACCATTGACACTAAAAGCCAGATAATACTTTTTAAACTTTCAATGTAAATCTAATTAAGTAATGATAACTTGTTATGTTATGTTGTTGTTAAAATAATGTAAATATGTAGCCTACTGGTGTATCATCTTTTAAGTATGTTTTGAAAATGCTGACAGGTAGAGGGCAGCACTGCACTAAATAAAGCACTCAACTACTAAGTGCATTTTACAGTGTTATTATTAATAATCATAACAGGCAAACAATAAACACAAAGAATCTAAACAAAGTGCCGTGAGCATTGGTTCAAGATTACAGGTTATAAAGTTGTGTCTTATACAGAAAACAAAGCATTTTAAAATAGCTTAAAAACATATTTTGTGGTGTGTTTTTGTTGTCTATACAGATACTCAATTAAAAACAACAAAAAGCATAAATAAATATGGAAAACACATTCAACAATAGTGCCATGTAACCACTGTTCAATTCTCTTCATATTTAAACACTTTAATTATAAAATAAAAAGAACTTAAAACTTGGACTAATGGATGAAAACAGAGCAGAAAATAGAGTGACATCATGTCTCAGTGGGAACATTTCATTATTCCATTATACTGGACCATTTTAGACCAGCTGGCTACTTTAGGACAATTCAATTGCATAGAGGCATTGTAGTGTGTGATAATGTTATATAAAGAAACGGCAGTCTATACAGCTCATACCTGCTAAAAAGACCAGCAAAGGTGGTCACCAGTATAATTTGTATTTTAAATGATGGTCCCAGCACAGGAGGGTGTACAGTACTGTGCTAGTGACAGTACCAGACTTTTCTATCTAAATCAGCTGGGCCACCATTTACACCAAACCAGCACTTACCAGTAAAAACCAGCTTAAAAATGCATGGAAATTCATGCTAGTCTTTTTAACAGAATGAAGATAGCTTCTTACTCTGATCTTAAAACATCCAGCATTAAGAAAGGGTTAATATGGGCCCAATAATTTAATAAACATTAAATAATTGGGCCCGTTTTGAAAAACTTACTAGAAACCAACACTGTCTTTCCATTGACCTTTTTTATATGGGTACCGACCTGAAAAACACAGGTAATACCAGCTTAGCCAAAATGGATAATCAGCTATGGTCAATCAAAATTGTGTACTAGGTTTACCTTAGCCTCATAAGCAAAGTGATAGTCATGCTGGTCAACAGCGTAAACCAACTTCAACCAGCAAAAAAACAGGTAAACTACAACCTTAAGCAGATTTTAGATGTTTTTTTATTTTAGCTGGATTTTCCAGCAGGGTAGGTCTCTTGTTTTGTAACAATATCTTAACTTGGAGATAATGCACCAAGAGTAAGAGAGACCACACAAACCTATTAACCAAGATGATACTGGTCACTCTGAGGTCTATGAAGGGACATTTTAAAACTTTCTTGGAATTGGTCTCTTTTAACTCTAATGTCTGGTCTTCCTTATTTGGAAAGTTTGCTGATGACTCTGATTAAGGCTCCATTCTCATCTTTCAGTCGCTGGTTGTCAGACTTCAGTTCTGTCAAAACCTAAAACAATGAAAGAGAAAAATAATTTACTTTTAATATACGTTTAATGTACTTTTAATTTTAATTTAATAAAACTATGATCCCTGCCATCTACAATCACTAAGAAAATTTAGAACCTACGGTATTTACAGTAATAAAGCCATGCTCAGTCATATGAACACATTAGCTCTGTTCCAGAATCTAGTAAGTTCCCTACTTAGGCTGTTTTAAGGGCATCACAGGCATGATCCCAATGCAGCAATTTTATGCTACCCTACAAGATACCTCAGTATAGGCTAGTCAATCCCAGAATGCATTGTGCCAAGCTCAGGTGAGGTGTGCTGTTTGTGTAGTGCACATAGTTGCCACTACACAATGTGTGAAAGATTTCATATGAGTGTTCTTATGTGGACAGTGAACAGCAGCAGGGCAGTAGTTCACTAAGTTTTGAAACAGAGCTATTGTTTGAACAAATCATCTAGTCAAGTTTTGATTATAACACAGAATATGATTCAAATTTATTATGACTTATACAGTATGCGTGGCACAGAATTACATTGGCATGTGAGTGTGTGATCATGCACAGTGTTTCTATACAAAAGTGAATGTCATTCATCTCTAACTGCAGTGATTAAAACAGCAACACTACAAAAGCTTTAACAAGGCAAACCCAGCCACTCATGACTTCATATTACATCTTTCCAGCCTTTGGATAAAAAACAAAGGTTTCTTTCAGAAATGACACACACACAGACTCTCAGTTCTGTCGACATGTCTGAGATTTTCCAGGGTATAAAATGATTCCTTATTATCTTGTCAAAGATAAAAATACATTGTCAATTAATCTGGAAAAGTATTTCAGTATTTTCCTGTGATTTCAGAAACTTTCCAGAGGACACAAAACCATGTGAATCCTGCAGTACATGTCCAATACTGTGTAATGAGTCAAAGTTTAAAACATAATCTACAGTAAAACCAGCCAGTAGTGTTCATAGAGTCTAGACTTTAAAAGCTCTGTGACAGTAATTTGATTTGCACGCTACGTGAGTATACAGGAGATGTTTGGTCATGGGTTTGGAGGAGCTATAAATATCTTCAAAGTGAGTGCCTGCAGGAGGAATGTTAGGGGTTGCCCTTCCCACACCCATGAGAGAACCAGGGAGAGAAAGAAGGGAACAAGCGAAAAGATCTTCAATGTAAGACTTAAAACCAAATGAAACAAATGAAAGAAACCTGCCTGGGAGAAGTTCAGCACAGGGGTGGAAGTAGAGGACAGTAGGGTGCAATGAAGAAGAGAGAAAAGAGGAAAGTGAGAGGAGGACTAGAGATCCTCCGTCTCGGGAAGAGAGGTCGTCTGAGCGAGGCGGGCAAGGGTGTGGAGCATAGCTTTGTTCTCCATTAGGAGGTGCTCGTTCCTCCTGCGTAGAGCTTGTAGCCGAGCCAGAGCAGGAGGGGTCTGGAGATATAAAAAGGCCCAGATATTGCGAGAGAGAGAGAGAAAGAGAGAGACAGAATAAGAGTGTAAGGGAACGTTAAAGAAGGGTTGAGAAGCAAAGGGTTAGTATTAGTGTGTTAAAAAAACGTGAAATCTAAATTGATTGTTGACTTTCTTAATGTTCCAAAAATAAAATTCCAAAATAACATTCTCTAAAACAACTTTTTATTTTATCTGACATATTCTGTTACTTTTTAACTTCTCTCCTCTAATTGCCTGTAATATAAGGACCACTTTTAATGATCCAATCAATTACCCTTGAGTAAATAAGTCCCATCCTACATTTCTTTTTAAGGACTTTCCAATATAATACACTCAATACAGATTGTACAGTGAGCACAATACTGTACAGCCACAATTAAATTTGTATTAAATGAATAGGTGGACATGAAAAAATTCATTGAAATTATTCAAATATTAAGCTAAGTTATGATATGCATTTTCACTCAAAAGTACAACACATTGTTCAAGGCATGGTAACGTTTCATGATGATTTTGAGAAAGTAGAAAACAGTTAAACATGCAAACAGATATGATCAGGTAAAAACATACAAACAACACATGCAACTATAGTCGCTCAAAAAAATGAAAGCCTGCATTCACCTTCAGGGTCAATTGTAAATAAAAACAAATGAGTATTTTTAAGTGGGTAAGGTGTTACTTTTTCCATTTTAAAGTAGCAATAATCATTTTTACCACTATTTTTTTGCAAAAAAGCCTAATAACAGTCCAGTGTGGAGATTAATGAGTGACGTGGGGCATTTGTGGTCAACCTCAGAAACTTCCTGTACCAGCATGTGGAGAAAGCCTGAGGTTTGACTGAGCTAATGCGAGAAACTATCCACACATTGTTTCACAGCTCACAGATTCGAGACCAGGCCAGGACCAACAAAGAACTGCAAGGCATCCAGCATGGGTTTGCAGCTCTTTGACTTTTACAAAGATCACATTTAAAATCTCCAGAATGACAGAATGTCTGCTTTGAGAACAGAAGCAGACATGTCATATCAGACAGTCCTGCATAAGACAGTGTTGCTACATTCACCTGCAAGCCCTAACTAAATGTGTAAAAATACGGATTTCAGACCTAATGAAACCTAATAAGCTCTCCTGCCTGGAATTCACTTTTAAGGGCAGCTTCCATGAAAAAGTGACGGTGCCTTATATTTTGGTATCTTGTAAGATACCATAATATAAGGCACTAAAAGATCTGAAGCAATTTCAGAGATTTACTGTAAGAAGGAGTGAGGGTGCACAAACAAATCTATTTCCAGTAAATCTGTGATCTAAGGGAAACCTTAAATTGTTTGTAATCAGCACAAGCCATATTGAACTTCTGTGAGTAAACAGGTGTGTTGGTGACCTTGATAAGTGTGAGCAGGCAACAACGTGTGGGGCAAACCACTCACCATCACCCCCCCTTCACCCATTCCAGCTGAGGTCAGCTCAGTGCTGGTAGCGAAACCTCACTGGGGGTGTCTGTTGGGGCAATAGTGACATCACTCATCAAACAAGCATCTTTCATAGATAGTTTGTTTTTATAGTGTGAGAGAAGCATCAAGGGTGTGTCCACACTGACAGATTTTTTGGAATTCAGTGATTGTCAATGAGAGTTGAAAATTAAAAGCTGCAATCCATATTTTACATACATAACAGATTAATTTTCAAAACTGTCTCCTTAACCCAATTCGCAATGGTAAGTTTATAATAATAATTTATAATTTGAGCTGTCGGGTCTTATTTCATTGGGAATGTTTTGGCTTAATTTAACTTCAACATAGTTAATGAAAAGCACTTTGTGTCAAATAACCTGCAAGTGTATGGTTTATACAGAGATGATGGTAGACAGGCAGAACTTGGATTACAATTTTAAGATGACTAACAACAGGGACTGTGATGGCAATGGAAAAATATTGAGCAGGATTTAACATTATGCACCGACCCGAAGTGTGACTACCAACAGGAATAGAGAAAGTAGAAACCATACAAACATATGATCTATATGCTGCAGTTGAGTAAAAATACTAGTGATTAGCAGTACAGTACTTGACTATAGTGACCTTCAGCAATTAAATAGCTGCCCATGTGAACACACCTTCAGTTTGTTGAGGCATGTCAATCACTGTATGGCCAGCTACATAAATATATTCTCCATAGTATTCTGGAACTAGAGCTGTCAGCATATGTCTAATATAAATGACAATATCATCTATTTAACATGGTCAAATGTTATCAGCGTTGAGCTATTCAAAACAAAATAAGCTGTCAAAACAGCCAAGTCCAAACCTTGTTAGCACAATTGAAATCTGGAACAATTATCCTGGAGGGTCAGGCTGATTACTGTTGTTACAGATTTGGCCTCTGGTATATTTGGCACCACATTCTTCTTGGCCCCTTAGAATGCCAGCTATGTGCAATTACTGCTGGAATGCTGAACAAAAGCTGTGGCGTGTCTCTGTTCTGGTTTCAGTTTAGCCCCGGTGTAGCTGGAAGTAGGTCACAATGTACTGCAGCAGCTGTGAGATGCTGCAGATGTCTGCTAACAGTGCTGATGTAGAGTGTAACAGCTTTAGCATGAGATAGTGAGCACTAGCTAGTTGGCTAACATGGGCTTAAAACACATTAAAATTATTGTTATATTGACCAGTCAACTTATACTAGACATGTATTTGTATCAGGTAATAAAATCAAGTTATTTTACTTAGTAAATTTAGAGGTTAGCGCCTTTGAACATGCTCTTAAAAGTCATCCCAACCACAGGCATCTAAACTAGCTTGGGCTCAAAATAACAAGGCAAAACCACAATAAAACACATTAACTTAATCTATTGTACCTTTAATTCTTCTTCCATGCCTGAGACCCTTTTCTCCAAAGCTTCCTTTTCCTACACAAGCAAACCACAAATCTTATTACAATCCAAAATAACTGCTATAACATTGAATAATAAAATCAAATCTAATCTTTAAAAATATTAATTAAAAATGTAATTGCAATTATAAATAAAAATCTATAGACAAAATGAATTGGAAATAAATGATCTTAACCTGATGTTAACAACACGAAGGAAGAATATCAGTACAAGATCTTACTCGACACTAAGGAGTAACAAATAGAAACTCTTTTAAGTGAGTGTCAGTCATTATATATAATGATGATGATATCTACCCTTTTCTCTGATTCAAATACAGTAGATCTCTCTGATATTCTGTCCTGCTTCTGCAATACAAGATTAATAAAAACAAAAAATAAATCATCAAGCAAAATCATTGCAAAATAATAACAAAATCACTGTACATACAAAGCAAATATGAAAAAGAGATCTTTATTTTATTTGTAATTTTATGGTACATAATTAAAGCAAATAGGCCCACCGCTGGACCAGTCTTATTATTGGCTGCTAGCTACAGTATATTATTCTCTTTTGCTATCAGATATACTAAGCCAGACCCTCATTTGCCTAGCTGGAGGCCGAGGGCAAGTGTGTGTTGTTGTTTATAATGCAGGCTGAATTTATTAAAGATTAAAACTTTTACTCCACATCTACTGGGATTGTCCCTCACCTGTGTGACTTTGTCGAGCTGTGAGCGAATTTTGGAGAGCTCCTGCCTGCTGTCCTCCAGACGAGACTTTAACTTCTCGTGCTCAGATAGCGCATCCTCATACAGCTGAGGAAATGAAACAAACACAAGTTTGTCTATCTGGCTAAATTAGCATGCCTTCTGGGAACCTCTTTCCTGTTGTTGGCCAGTAGCAAACCCCTGATGGCCTGCACTGACTCTGCAATCTAAACTCTGTTTTAAAACCCAGCAAACACTGGTTTATGTTTATTCTCTAAAATGGAGACCAGGGCTATTTGTCACAGGGGGCGATATCTCTGTAACGATATAGTTTTGAGTCAAAGGTCCAATTACACAAACAATTGCTTTCTGTAAACTAGGTGTGGGGTAAACAAGCTAACACAGTTAAACCACATTGACATACAGTAGTTAACTATATACAGAGGCAGATTTTACTCAAAGGTTAAACTACGTTTACAAAGGTATTTTTATACAGTAAATGTCAGATTGGAGGAAGTTGTCACGTTTAATATGCTGTATGGCATTGTATTGTTTTTGCTAAAACAATAGTTTGTATATTTTTGAAGGTTCCCTTTTACATTTCTGCCCTTTGATTAATTATTTAGTTATTTACAGCATAATTACAGCAGAAACTGCAAATAGCTGACGTTTCAAAACAAATTAGCCATGTCTCCATTTTCTGTCTTGATGCTACTTTTTAGCTACTTTATATAATATGAATAGTCCTGAATATTAATTATTCTGCCCTTTCCTACATTGTAGCTTCTACACAGTTAATATGGACATTGATTGTGTCATATATATTTGTCACATACAATATCTGAGAACAATGAACATGTATTTCTCTGATGAAAGTTCTCCTGACCTTTTTATAGTCTTTGCTAGCAGAGTCATCCTCACTTTTGCTGAGGGAGGCGAGTCTGTTTTCTCGGCGTGTGTAGCTGCTGCGAACCGCCAGTCTGTCTGACGGGGCTTCCACGCCACTGGAGTCTGACCTGCTGCCATCCAGTCAATACAGTCAGACATTATACTAACGCATACAGGGTTCATCAAAGATGTTTTTAATCAGAATTCAATAAGTAGTTGATCATGTCATGTATTTATCACAAAAATAGAATTAAACAGGACTTTACCTCGACACCCGGTCTTGCTGCAAAAAGAAAAAGTTGGATGAAATAAATAAAAAAGTTTTCATGATGTCATGTTGTTATTGTTTACATTTAAATTGCAGTTGCTTAAATAGTACTATTTAACCATAATAAAACAAATAGAAACATAGAAGAAGAATATGTTTTATAATGCTTTTCTTTAATACAGTTGCTTTATAATCACTAACCACATAAATTAAAAAGCAAGTTTCAGAATAAGAATATACACACAAAACTAGAAAAAAAAATCACAAAGCAGCATGCTGACACTCTTGAGTGATTTATTAAGCATTAAGCTGAGTCATGATAGAACTTGTTGTACTGAATTCAGCCAGCCGATTCATTAAATTATCTCCTTTTGTGTTCTGCAGATGAAAGTAAGTCAAGCGAGTTGGGAAGAACATAAGGGTGAGTAAATTCATTTTGGGTTGAACTAATCCTTTTACACAGGAAATAATGAGTCATCTGAATTTACTTCTTGTGGGTGAGGACCTTAGAAGTAGTGTAACCTCATTACACTAACGAAAAGTACCTTATTAAAGGTTATTTTTTTAAGTATCTTGGATTACCATGTAAATACCACACTTCTTAACAATATGCTTCAATGACACTCTCCTGTTTGAACACTATAATTTATCTCAGACTCTCCCTGGTAATTCCTTATAGTCTTCCGATGGGAGTCTGTCAATGTGTGCAAGTGTATGATATCATGTCGCCTTGTGCATCTGTGAAATTATTTGTGTGTCTGCACAGAAATAACATCATGTTGCAAAGTGTTTCAGTAGATGCTCCTTCCTCAGCTGAATTCACACCAGCTAAGTTGAGCTGTCCTGAAGGCCTGTTCACATGGAGAACAAGGGTCTTTACTTGTCTGACTGTATCAAAGCACTATTCTAATAAACTGATAATAATTTTCTTTTTGAAAACAAATACTTTTCAGCAATTTCCTTAAAGCTGCAATCCATAACTTTTTAGAGATAAAAATAAAAAAACAGTTATTGAGCAATTACATAACAGATCAGTGTTCAAAACAGTGTTAACGATAAGTTTATATTAATGATTTATAATTCGAGCTGTCACGTCTGATTTCCTGGTATGTCAATTTGACTTGTTGGTACATCACGGAACGACAAAGAAAGATCCTTTGAAACACTGTTTAAAGATCAGAGCTGCCTACACCACTGATATGAATTTGCATCCCATTTGAGGACGTGCCGGCTGGTACGTAAACGAGACCAATGACAGTCTAAACTGAAACATTCATAAGCTGTTTGGCTGAACATCATTCTTATAAATCTATAATTTCCCATGGATTTTTAAGGATGGGTTAGGGTGATTACAGTGCTTGTTGAATCTTACATCTGATGATCTTGCACCTCTCATTGGTAATATCCAGTCTCAGATGGAATTTGCATATTTTTCTTGGACTATTTTCTCCACTGATCTCCACTAACAGAATTGATTTAATTATTATAAAATGTGTTTGACAGATTCAACCACAGATTCTGTGCGGCCTTGTTATCCATTCTCCCGCATTCAGGTTTCAGATTTAGGGCTGTTAAGTTTGGAAAGAAAGGAAGGCAGAGAAAGAATCTCCAATATTCCTCTTCAAAAGAGAGCACATCCTGTTTAGACACTCTGCAGCACACTTGATTATGCATCAGAGAGGAATAACAGTCCACTGTCTTCACTGTCTAAGGGGGACCTCTGAACAATGCCAAAAAAGGACAGAAGATTTCAGTCACTGTGGCAGGACAATGTTCGGCAAGGAAAAGGAGAGCTCTTGCTGCCAAAACTAATCTGTGCCATCACATATGACCTTATATGTCTCAATTACTGTCTGTAATTGCATATATTATTTGTTGGCATGTTTCTGGGGTGCTTGTTTGTTGGGATATGAGTCCCTGGTAACTGATGAGACAGGGCCTTTTCAATGTGAACTTTTACACAGTAAACATCTCCAGGACATTCTCCTTATGTGGTTATACAGCACGCATTTAGCTCTAGAAGAGAAAAACAGCTTGACCTGCAGCACTGACTTATAATAACTTACAAAATAGTTGTGATGTCACTGTTAGAAACTGGTTTGTGAGTGAACAATCTTGTGTTCTGGTGGTCATGTTTGGTCACATTGTGTGGGGGGCTCTGGGTGTCTGTTTGTATTTAATAGATATGTGTTCTGGTGGTCTTGTGGTCATGTTTGGTTCTATTGCTATTAATGGCGTACTTACAGTTTATTCCACTTAGACAAGAGAATCTGAGGTTATCTTTATAAACCATGTGAATATTCTTTCATCATGTCCAGAAACAACATTCCTATCAATCAATCACAGACCAAAGCTTAATCCTTGCCTTGCGAAAACCTAAACCCACACCTAACCATATCCATAAAAAAATTAAAGTTTGATCAGTATATTTTTCAAGCCTTTAACCCAAGCCTTAATCTAAGTTTACCCATAATCCTAAACCTAATTAATTCTTAGGTTTTAATTCTAATTAAAACTTAAAAGCAGAGGAATATTTTTTAATAATTCATAATGTTCTAATAGTCCCTAGCCTCAGCGTTAACCCTGACCCTGATCCTTAACTCCAATTCTAAACAAATATTGATCCTGGAATATGATCTATTTGTGAATCATATGTAGCTATAGGGCACACAATTGTGCTGTTTCCATTTAAAAATGGTTAAGGCCCTCAGGGGTCATCATTACCCATGGGCACCTGGTGGCCCCCGGCCCGTTCACTGTTTCTGAAGAGAGGGAGAAGTATCAGAGTGCAAACTTTCACTACAGTAAACCATGTAAGGCAGTACTGATGCTGGTGCAGACATTCCGTTCTGGGAGTAAAAATAACACTGAATTTGATTAATGGGTACAGCCTCTTAAACAGACATACAAGCATGCAGGAGTGAGCTCTGGCTAAAAGCTTAAGCTTTAAGCTTAAAAACTTATTGTTTCTTTGTGATCAAATGTACACTGGATTGGCATCAATGGCGGGGCTCTGATGTGGGAACAGTTTAGTCAATTCTCTTACAATGGTTCAATGAGGATTTGGTTGGGGTAAGCTTGGATTAGTGGACCAGGACAACTGCACCCTGTGTTCCACATCTGATGAGATGAGAAGAGGCACGTGGAACTCTGTTTGGTCACAGCATAGGGTTGCTAAGTTCTCTGTGCTTCTAACGCATATGATCTTTATAATTCATGCACTATAGGCTATGATGTAACAGAATGAGGTTGCTTCAAGCAGCTGTGGACTTCATCTTGATCCAATAACTTCACAAACTATAACATTTGCAGGATCATACTGAAGTATTTATGTGTAACCCCTTCAATTCTTTCTTTCTCATCCTTTCATCCCCCTTTGAGAGCCAGCTAGTCCAGCTGCCAGTTTGCAAAATGGAAAATATGAGCGTCACCATACTCAAATGGAGCCTTACAACACGCAACTCCAAATAAAGGCTTTTTGCTTTACTGATCTCTCCCTCTCTCTCTTCATTTTGCATCCACCTTTTTCTTGTGATAAGACATTGATATATTAAGAATGTTATTCTGACAGAGTCTGACGGATCTGGTATCCAGGAGCAGCCTGGTACTGCAAAACAAATAATCAGACAATTCTACTTTTGTCACTTACAAAACAATGGTACACTTATAATTCCATGGTAGTACCATGGTACTTTTATAAGATGTTCCATTAAAAGAACTGCACAGAATATGTCATTTGAAATGACATAACGGCAAGTAAATGATATCAACATTTTAATTTTTAGGTGAAATATTTGTTTAGTCAAATGAATATTTCTTCTGCTCTGCTCAATGTTAAAGGTTAAACCTTTCACACGCTCAGTTTTCACACGCATCTGTTTATTACCCTGTAATCTGTTATTTAGGGGAAAAAAGCCCTTCGTAAACAAGCAAATGACCATTTCAAACAAAGCACATGTGTTTATTCTTTTCTTTTTAAAACTTTCGCTCCCAAAGAGACCTCACGCGCACAGGCCTTCCCTCGTCATGGAAACTTTAAGCCCACATGTGCAATTTTGTTGATGGGAAAGAAATGCATGTTATAATTAGAGGAAACATAAAACGTTGTGTCTCGTTTATTTAGTTCATCTTTTATTATTATGTGACCAACATATCGTTATGATAACTAAAGATGAAACCAAACAGTATGCAGATGAGGGGACATGAGGTCAGTGGTGTCATAACAGAACAGAAACTACATTTCAGCCATAATAAGACTGTCGTAATTTTTTGCCAATGCAGTGAATACAATTAAATCTAGTTCACTTTCCAACTCAGTGTAGCACCTGCTGATTTTATGGGCGTCTTTTGACTTAAGTAAGTCTTCACACGTCAACATCATCTCTGTGCAATCAAAGGTTTGAGATTTTAAAACTGGAAAACATCAGCCAACAGAAAAAGCAAGAATTTCAATAAATGCTTTGTTATGCAAGAGTACATCCTGGATTGGTCTAATGAGATTTAAAAATTTGAGTGTACTGATGAAATGCATTAAGGTAGCACTTTTCAAATCTGGCATTCACAAGAAATGTGGAACAGTGATTAACTCTTATTTGGTTCTAACAATAAAAATGTTGTTTGTGCATTTGCCAGGGTGTTGCTATGCAGTTGCTGGGGTCGTATGGATGATGTTAGGGGGTTGTTTACTGGCAAATGAACTCAACCTAAACGCTTCCCTAATGGAAACAGAGTGGAATTCTCTATAAACATTTCATAGCTTTTAGTCACACAAGAGAGTTAGCCTAATAAAGTAATTTTTATCCAATATGAGGTGTTTCAATCTAATAAGGAGCTATTGGATAACCTTGGTGTAATGTTGGCTGATATGCAAGCCTAGCTCAGGATGGATTTGAAAGAAAACCTATTAACACCTGATAAAACAGGACAAACCTTGTACACAAACACACAATCACATTGTACTGATTAAATGCGTCAAACTGGCTCAAACGATCTGTAATGTCACAACCTAATGCATTTAAAACAGCATTCACAAAATGTCAATACACAGTTGACATTGAAAAATATAAAATCATTACTGAAAATGGGCCAAAAAATACAGAGAAGAAGGGACCTGAGCCATATCTAGGGATGAGAATATCATAATAATATGAGGCTCTTTAGACTTGGGCCAGTAAGCAACTACACAGAATGCCATTGTAGCTACATAAACTGTGCAAAAACGTTTTGTTTTTTTTACTTAAGTTTTACACAGATAGGCACATCTCTTGAAATGTATGTTAAATGCTCACGTTGTTTAAAATTTCCTTTTGAAGTCTCTTTCATGACAAGTTTTAATAGACAACTTTGTAAACTTGCATTTCTATTTTGCACTAATTATTAGCAAAGCACAAGGGGACATGGCCAATGTAATTTTAAAACCTAGTGAGCCATGACTGTGCTGAATCACTCTGTACATCACAGACAGAACAGCTCTGTTCACCCATAACATTCTCTGATGTCACCCCTCGATGACAGCACAACAACACAATCTTATGAGCTCACAAAGTTCCTCTGTTTTGATATAAGCACCAAAAGTCTGGGACTATAAAATACTGTCATTTTACTTTTTTCACTATTTAAATTAATGTTTAACACGCATTTCACAATGTCTTTATAATTGGTATCTCCATCTTTTTCTTTAATGACAACCTTCATTTGAGATGGTATGGCATGGATATAAATCATAAATGTTTCCAATTATCATATATCATAATAATTCCATTTTAATTTACATCAACATTTTAAAGAAAGTTCTGTTTATTGCGAATGCTAAACAGAACGTTAAATGTTCAAATAAAACCTATAGAACATTTTAATTGTTTTTTAAGAAAAATAAATCCAAAATATATTGTAACATATTGTATATTATACTATATATATATATATATATATACAATATATATTCATGACAGCACATTAATAATTTTATCCTCGTGACAAATGACCATTTCACATCAAATCAATCACGTTACTGTCTATTTCAACGTCTCAGTTAATGTGACAAGCATTAAGTGCAGCTTGATCTTACTCTGAAGGTCTTGGTGGTGGGGGACGAGGGTGGCGAGTCCGACAGGGACTTTCTGGAGCGAGACGAAAGATCCTTGTTGTTGCGCGAGTAGAGCGATGACATCTCTCTCCTTGGAAGAAGCGAAGATCCCTGATAGACCCAGACACACTACACGACCATGACTGCTGAATATGTTGCGGATCGACCTCAACAGGTGCAACTGAGCGAGTGTGTGTGTGTTCAGATTCTGTAGTGTACTTAACTCTGCGACGTGTGTATGCGCTGGGACTGACAGCTGATCTGAGTTTCCTGTCTTCCGCACGGCACAGTAAACATTAGAGAAAAACGAAAATAATCAGTCACCACTATCTCCACTTCCCGGGTCTCTATTTCCGTCTATCTGCTTTTCTTACAAAAACATATACAACGTTCGTGGTATCCTACAGCTGTCTTTCTCTCTTTAACATTTATTAATACAAACGCGTACATTAAACACAGTGACAGCTAAATAATGGAAGGAGTCTGCTTTGTTAACTTTACGGTCGACTGAAACCCCTCCCTCACAATTCCGACTGCTTACAAAAACTCCATAGACATGAGGNTGGTCCCAATCACTTCTGTTGCTCTCTCACAATCTCTCTCACACACATTCTCTGTCGATTCAAACGTCGCAGTTATTGCACATTTTTACGTGTATTCTTCAATCTTTTACTACAAATACTATAAATAAACATTCTGTTCTGCATTCTGTTCTGATCATATATTGTTGAAAATTATATTAATTTAATGAGACAATCAATGTCTTTTACTGTATGATTACAGATTTTTTACTTAAATTTACAAATTTACTTAAGTTTTCAGTACGTTTCTGCCAACACAGAAATGTACTATACATTTAACGGATAATGTTTTTCACAGTTACTATATCTGCATGCTGTACATGTAAAGTGTACAGTGCTACTGTACATACTGTACTACACAAGCACACTGATTTTGACATGTAATGAACCACATATATCCACCAACTACTGTCGTACATTTTGAAGTTCTAGCTGTACTGTATGTGTCATGGTAATGCTTCGAGATGATGTCAGAATGAACTATCAGAGCTCCTGTGACAGACAGGCTTTGTGTTAAAATGATGTCATCTCTTGCCCTGCTTTCCCCTTAACTGTAGCCTTTGTGTAGAATCTGTAAAACAGATTATTGACTATTATTTTATTATTTAAGCAAACTGAAGTGGGGTTAAACGACTGTTTTCTATTGAAAGTTCTTGGCATCAGAACATAATTTTTTACCAAGCACTGCATCAAGGCTATAAAATTAAAAAAACAAAATATAAAATGTGTTATACCACATTAATATACTGTATCTTATAAAAGACCTACTGATACTTGATTTTCTTGCACAGGCATAATGGATAAAGAGATTCTTCACCCAAAATGAAAATCTATCATATCGTTATATTTCATGTCGTTCCAAATCGGTATGGTTTTCTTTTTTATATTGAAGACAAAATTAGGTATTTTAAGGTTGATAAAAAATACTTTAAAGGGTACAATTTTCAGCTGATAAATTTCAGTATGTTCCTTACACTGTTGTGCTAATTGTTGTGCTTGGGAAAATTAATGGGAAACTTTCCCATTAATGCATACACAAAACATATGTTTTGGACCTGGTTCGGACTGTAAAAGCAGATCTATCTTCTATCCTTCCTATGATTTCCTCCTTACTGTTTCTCAGTGGTGAGCCTGAGCCATAGAGTCCACCTCATCAAATTGGCTACAATGGCTTTCCTTTTCCAGTGGCTTGGATGAAGCAAGCTGGTGGAAATGAGCCCTGAGAGACTTGTTTAACAGAATGGATTTCAGATTGAAAGCCAAAGTTTCAATAGCTGCATCTGTGTCTTGGGTTATGCCGAACTGTGACCTCTTCATCTTATGACTTTCCAGATGGAACACTCACATCCTCAAGCACTTTGGTTCAGTGTGTGTGCTCTTGGATGAGAACACAAGCTAATCTTTGAGATCTGCATCTCTGAGATCTGCAAACAGTGCGATGAAATCAATGAGAAACTAAAACAACTGGGATTTAATCATTGGTCTGTGGTTCAGATTGAATTCCCATTCATTTTAGCCTTAGATTGGACACCCTCAGACTGCCCACACAATCTGTTCACTTGCCATCAGACAAAACTGAACAGTACTATTTTGATATGGCAAGCTCATAATAATTTGATTAATTTGACGTGATGCAAATTACAGGAGTAATACAAAAGGCAAAAAATCCCACAGATCTCACAGATGTCTCTGTTTTAGAAGAAATATCAACAATGATCTCAGATTTGCGAAGTCTGCAATCAAAGTCAAAATTATTTAAGAAATTATTTAAACCCCCATTAACAGTGCAGTCAATAATAATATATTGCACTGTATTATCACACTGAGAGGATTCCTTTAAAAACTATAAAGTAATACCCAAGGTTTCAGCTCAAAATCAACAATGAAAATAACAATAATTAAAATAAAATGTCATAGATACATGGAAGTAAGAAACATGACACTTATTGCAAGTAAAACTGAGGAGAAGTGTAAGTTAACGCCCAGCAGGACATTTCTGGGTTGTGTGCAAAATATGCAAGATGGAAATGTTTTTAGCAGAAAGTAAACTTTCAAGAGATCTCTCTCTGCTTTATTTTTCCGGGGTCACGAAGAGGCCAGTTTCACTATGAACACATAGGAATACACACACATCACCACACACTCAAACACACCGTGCTGTCTATATTAGCTGTCTAATTTTCTTCTTCTCAGCTTAAGTCTTTTAACATTTAACATATACATAAAAGTATAGCTCATGCCATATTATATTTAGTATCATGCAAAAAATGTTTAACTGTCATAAATCAGTTGTACAGTCCTATTAATACTTTATTCAAGTTCCACTTTAAGTAGAGCTTTTTTTGTGTAAATAAAATGTATTATTGTTATTGTATAGTTTAAAATTTACAATGTTTCTTTAAACTGTGCTGGCCAGACCAGATTTGCAGGTGCCTAACTGTAACAGAGTAACATTTGACAACCAGAAAAAGTATACGAATTCTTTTGTGTTCATTTTAAACAGTAGATTAATTATATTCCCATTCATTGTAATGCCTCTTTGTGAAATGTTTAGCTTGACAAGTGTGTTTATGCTAGCTTTCTAGCCACTTGGCTTGATATTGTTCTTTCTAATGCAGTGACATTTACACATCTCTATTGTTTTGTACTGGCTCTTAAATTGTACTGTTTTGTATTACTCTGGCCTCAGTGAAGCAAGCTGGTGGAAATGAGCCTTGGGAGACTTGTTTAACATAGTGGATTTAAGTTTGGAAGCCAAAGTCTGAATAGCTACATCTGTATCTTGAGTTAAGCAGAGTTGTGACCTCTTCTTGGAACTTTCACATCCTCAAGCACTGTTAAAATGTCATTACGAAAAAGTTACTAATTTCCTCAGTGGATATGTGACACCAGATGCAGGTAATTATTATGCTAAAACATTTTAACATCTCCCAACCATCTGGCAATGACTATAGATACACATAAACAAACTGCCTATAAATTTTGCATCAACACACATACTGTATAAATATACACACAAAACAAACACACTAATATTTACACAACAACCCACGGATAAACTGTCATCCGTTCATAATAATAGTACTATTTGTGTATTCTCGGGTGGCACTTTGAAGCAGGCAGAAGAGTTGCAGCTCCATCATGGTGAGTATCAGAGTTAATTATCACAAACCAATATAGGCAGCAGCTGCACTGAATCTTTCTCCTGTTACAAACCGGCTTCCCTAAAGTGATTCAAACTCTGATTGAGACAGCTTTCTGTCTCTCAGGAGAGAGAGAGAGAGAGAGACAGCTGACGGAATGGAAGAGGGATTCACTGTACCTTTCCACTGCCACATATAGACTATGTCCTTGGTCTGTCTCTCCTTCACAGCCTTTTGTAGTTTATGTCACCCAATATGTCTTCTGTAGTCCTTCTTTTGACATTTTATTACTTTTTCCCTAATTTCTATTTGATTTATAATGTATTTAGTGTTCAAGGCTAACTAAAAATGAAAATAAGTGAGGACAGAGGGTGTATACAGGCAGTTTTGCCCTACATGGTATGGAATGTTTAGCTACCTCTGTGTGCCGTCTTCAGGGATATGGGGAATAGTATCTGTCCAAATAACAAAACAGCTTCTCCAAGCTCATCTATTCCTGATTCTGTTTACACCTGATATTAAAATTTGTTTTGGGTAATCTGAGTGTTAAATACAAGTGTAAACATGGTCAGAAAAGGTCTGTGATCTCGTTCAAAGCATGTTTGAATGTTAAAATAAATTAAGCACGTAAGTGTCAATGCAGACAACAATGAAGAACTGTGAATTAATCACTGTGGTTAGGGTTTTAACCTTTGCTGGGTATGTGCAGTTATGAAAGACAATTCAGTTGTAGAAAAGGAAAAGCACAAGACAATATTGGATGAATCTCTATTTAAGTTTTCCCAACCTGTGGGTCACAACCCCCACCAGAGGTGGCCAAAGTCTACTTGAGATTAGGGGACATGATCACGATCGATAATTTACATTAAATAATTCATGAAATAAACACAGAGATATCTTTGTTAACTTAAATTCTGCTTATGTTTTTGTAAATTTCTTCTCTCTGTACACAATAACACATGCACCAGATCTTCAATCTTCGATGTACTTCGATCTTCGATACTTTTTTAGCATATTGGGCCATGAGTGCTGCATCTCTTGATACAGAGTATTTTAAATTTACTTACATGTAGAGTATGTACAATAATTTCTCTTGTATGCAATGATAAGGTGAACAGTTTAAAACCCACCAATTCTTGTTTTACACAAATTTGCTTGCTTCTGTTTAATAAAATAATTTCTTTAATATGGGTGGGAGTAGGGGGGTCATCATCTCCTGGTAAAGAGGTTGGGTGAACCACTGCCGTCCTGACAAAGTTTTGCTACAATTAAACATAGAACTGTGGCGCAGCGCCATCTAGTGGTGTGAAAGCAAAAAACTAGACAATATAACTGGAGGCAGGAAATACTGTTCATTTAAATTCTTCTCACTTGATTAACATTAATAATGAAAGAAATGAGTAATAGCAAGCACAATAAGGTACCTCAGCGAGACAGCACGTCCAGTCCACACTGAAATCGCTGTCATCAGTTAGTTGTTGATTCACAGGTGCATCAGAGGAACTACAAACTATATTCTCATTTTCATCTGTGCATTCAGACTCTGTGACAGATCATACAATAGTGAGCATATGTTAGTGTGTTGATCATGAGGCCTGTAAATCAGTACAGACAGCAGTTGAAGCTTTAAGGCATATTAGTACCTTTTAACATCATGTGCTTGTTCAGACTGGGAGTGAAACCACAGGCCCCTCTAACTGATGAGATGCAAAATGAAGACCTCTCAGGTTTACTTACAGATCTTCTTTTCCAGTTTCCTTGCTTGAAGAATGAAGAAATCAGTAAATTAATGGTTATCATACTTCTAAAAATAAATACACTGAGATCCAAAAAACAAAAATACATTAATATACAAATAATACAAATAACACAAAGGCTAACTAAAAAAAAGACACAAGCACACATTTCAAACAAAACATTTCACAAATGTAGTTAAATATTTATACTATTTAATAATGTCAACAGGTAAATATATTTATTTAAATAATTTATTATTTATTATTTAAATAATAAAACAGATAAAGCTAAAATGATTTTAAAATAGCTAAGAAAAGTGAATGTAGATAATTATTATTAACACCTGCTGTTTGTTTTAAAGTCGGGTGCAGGTGTGAATTGTATCTGTGGTCACCTCATCCAGGTGCTCCTTGGTTGGCTGGTGGCTTGTGTGTTTCTCAGGTATCTGGTCCTGGATCAGAGAGGAGCTGGATTCTGCCATGTCCTCAGCAACTCTTCTCTGAAGACCTTCCATGGATCTGCACACCTCACCTGACTGCATGTCCAGCTTTGATGCGCTGAAGGTTTTCTTTGCCTCCATCAACTCTGAAAGCGTCACTCCCTAAAAATAATAATAAATAACAGCTGAAGTTTCTGCTGGTGTATACATTGATGTTAAAAACTTTGAAGGATGTTACAGCATATCTGGTATATTTTACAGCATATGATACAGAGTTGTGGTTTTTATCAAATTTATTATCTGTGGTTGAAAAAAAAATACAATTGCACATTACTTGCAAAATATACATTCATTTTGCTTCTGTGCCGCTCTTATGCGCAGATGAATCTGATTGCCAGCAATGCCCAGTTGCCGGTAATGACTTTAACAGTGAAGATTTGACTGTCTACACCAAGAACCAGTAATAACAAAGATTAAGTGCTACAAGATGTAGCCAAAGACAGCAAGATGTAGCATATCAGGCACCTGGCCTTCTCTTCACAGACATTTAAAAGTGAAGTCTCCCACCCAATTCCCAATCCTTATAGCAGGCTTGCCGTAGTGGAGGCAAGTATAAGTTTGGTTTTTATTTGTTTATGTCCCTTTATTTAATTAAGCTAAAATATTATGCAATAGTTTTAGTATTATTTTTACAATACAAAAGTGGCATGTTCTGCTGTATGTATCTTCTATGAGGAAAACAGGTTATAGCACACCTGTGTGGCTCTCCGAGTCTGCCTGGCCTGCCGTGATTTGGCCTT